>CABFOW010004193.1:46289-60221 GCA_902141385.1 Timema californicum
CCCCTTTTAAACATTCATCTCTTTGTTTCCAAAGTTTACAGTTAGACTTACAAGAGGGTGACGCTTAGCATTGTGTGTTTTCCTTCTTTCTTTTTTTTTCTCCCACTGAATCACAACTCTGCATTATAAACAGCCTTGCAATAGCTCCCATTGTGTAAGATCATGTGTGCTTAAAATATCTTGTAGATAGAGAGAGAGAGGCTTTTGGAAATGGGGCCCACTGACAGCTCTAGCACACTGGGTGGATTTTTTGAACCACCGTTCTACTAAGTGATTGGTTAAACAGATTAAAAAAGTTATCATGTGTTATCTTTTGTTTTTTTGGCCGATTAACTTCACCGAGTGGAATTAAGGTGAGCTACCAAGCGGCTGAGTCAATTAAGATGCTTTTGATAACAAGAAAATTGTTAGAAAATGTTATCAACCCCGCGGTTGGGTGTTTTAAAATAGACGTGTTATCCTATTAACAAAGATTGAAATTAACTTTTAATACGGATAAAGCTGTCACTGGATACTTTCGAAATTTTATTCGAGCCTGGAAATTCTAATTTTCTGCACCAATAAAAACGACTGCGTGTGGATGTCTCTTTTCAACCCCGTGTTTCGGATCGTTGGAGTCCCGGAAGTGTTTTTACTGCCCAAATGGAAGTTCTTTGTTTTATAAGAGTGGAACAGAATCCTAGAACTAGTGTATGAAGAGTTGTAGCTGCTAAAGGAATGGGTGCTCCTCTGGTCTGAAGAATACTACGTGAAGAGTTGCTGTACCCACACCACAGTCGGCAAGTTCAAACCTATCACTCCGCTTCTAGGAAAACTAGCTCTGAACCCAGACCTGGTTGCTGGCTTTCTTTACTGATCAGGCTGGGTTTACTAGGTGTGTTATTTCGAGCGTTTATGTAGGGGCAGACGAAAATTCTCATACTATTCTCTAATCAAGACACCAGCAGCGATATTCAACAAATGTATGGGTGGCCATTTTAAGAGACAGACTAGCAGGAGCACTCGTTTTTTCGAACACACTAAATGGCGCAAGCTACCGTAACTCTCTACTGAATGTTTTATACAACTTGTTGGAGAATATGTCCCTTAGAGAAATACAACGAATGTGGCTGATGCATATAACCTCAATGTGACATTTGATAGAAGATGGATAAGTCAAGCAAGTCCAGTCGCATGCCCCCCCCCTCCCCACCCTGCTTCCTTGACCTTAATTTTTGGGACTTTTTTGTATGAGGCTATTTAAAGAGTTTCTTGTTCTCGTCTCTAATAATTGATTTATCAGACATACTCGTACGACAAAGAGTTGAAAACGGTTATCAGAAGATTCGAATGAAACCAGGGATTTTTTTCAAAGATCACGCCACAGTCCGATTTGAAAATGTGATATTTACATATAAATGAAAATCAAACACCTTTTTTGTGAGGATTTTTGCCATGTAACCCTAAATGTCATTTAATTTTGTAACAAATTTATTTTCAAAACCAAAATACTTAATAGCCTGTATCTGTATGTGAGTTGGTTTGTGGACCTACAGTAGCCCCATGGCTTCTTTGGTGCTGACCGACAGCTTTGAAAAGTTACCAGACCAAATTATGTATACCTACGCCGGACCAAATGATCTGTAAAAACATGTGTTTAGCAGCTATCACTTCTGACGGTCAAAATTTAGGTATATACCTAAATGTTGACTGTCAGAATTCAGCTGTGAGCTGTCAGTCAGCACCAAAGAAGTCATGGGGCTACTGTAGGTTTACTTGGACTTGTTTATTCGTGTTAATGAAGGCTACAATATCCCAAAGATCTGAGCCCTTATTTCTTAACACCAGGTATATGTTACACCCCAAACTGGCCATTTAACGAAGTGGGACGTATTGAAGGTCCTACATTTACTACAAGCTAAACTGAAACTCGTGTCAAGATATTATATGAATATAATCCAACCTAGCTTACCCTAAACCTCCATGCTAACCTTCTATTAACTTAAAGACCAAACCTGGTCTTCATTTGTCCATTTCATAGACCGGGCAAACACTAGTTCAGTCCGATTGGAGTCACCCAGTTTATGAACTGGACTCATTTTGCCCAGTTCATTATGGTCTGAAGGAGAGACCAGTTCACGAAATGGGCAAATATTTGCCCGATTCATGAACTGTACAAATTCACAAATGGGGTATTAACATTTAAAAAAATATTTATTTTAACACCTGTTTAGGTTAGATTCAAATTAACTAGGGATGAGAAAGGTCAAATTTAGAGTAAATATACCCGAATATGCGAGTAGGACGAGTGAAAAACTATTTTATAAAAATACCCTCAGTACACCCGACCGGGATTCGAACACCGATCTTCATGTCATAGGCAGGGATACCTTAGACCATACAAACATATATGCAACACATTGAGATACCATTTTGAGTTTCTATACCAGTTTAAGAATTGGTGTATTAAAATAACTCTTCTATAGGTTCGAGTCTTGGTCGGGTGTACTGAGGGCGTTTTCTACAGAGGTTTTCCACCCTCCCTCCACACAAATGCGGGTACACTTCTAAATATAACCTTCCTAATGCCTAAAACCATTAGTACATAAGCGTATATACCGAATGGGAAAAAGGTCCTTCTATTCTCTGAACATGGTAAGGCTTGGGTTCTAACCTCATCCACGGCATTTAAACAGCTACATTTATTTGTACACACGTGACTGAAGAAAATACTACGGCATATATACATATGTATATATATTTTCCAGAACAGTTGCAGGTGTCAAGCGCTTTAAAAATAAAAAAGAGAGAGAGAGAGAGAAAAAAGGAGGATTAATTTATTCAAGACTTCTCATCATAATTTTAGGCTTGGTGCCCTCGGGGTGGTGGTGTGCCTAGATGGCACGTACCAAGACCCTGAAACAACTCAAGTGACTACACTCTCTTGTCAGAAACCTCCAGAGCAAGAAGGAACTATCTCCACCTCACTTTCCTCCGAGACTTTCATTTAATAGAGTTGTTGTTAGTTTCCGCGTCTTAGCACCCGTCTAGGCTATCCGCATATGTTCACTAATAGGGTAGGGGAGAGGCAGCAATAATTTAGATATAGTGTACCCAAATTTGCGTTGAGGCTTTGTGGAAAACCAAATAGAATAAACCATCTCTGTATACACCAGTCTGGATTCGAATCATGACCTCCCAGTCACCGTTCAACCTAACGGTGCAGTTCAGGGTCTTGCTTAAAAGGAGTTTTGGGAGCTACAACCCTTCCTACCTCAAAGTTTTATTGGGTCAGAGTTCCTTGGCGCTTCCGGATATTTCTGTGAAGCAATGGGTCCGGGACAAGCTCAAACTCAGACCCGTGAAGACAATTGAGGATATACTTGAATAAAGAAGTAGTGGTTCTGCTCTATAAAACTGAAATATGTATGTCTATTTATATCTTAAAGTTGATGAAAATGGCTAATAGTCAGAACGTAAATACTCTTATCTTTCCCTAATTAGCCTAAATTATGTTAACATAATAATAGAGTGGAGATATTAAAATTTATAATATATAATATAAAACTACATCCTATTCCTTTACATATTATTTAGGATATGTTCACAAATGTCAGAGATTTATGTTTGGTATATTTTGAACCTATATACATATAGTCTATACAGGGTGTTCTTGAACAAATGAAACAAATCTTTAGGAGAGGTAGGTGTGGCCGGAAATGGAACAATTTGATATAAGAAACCCATATGTGAAGGCAATCACTTCTAGCCAGAAGGGTGACCTGGTGTTCTAGGGGTAAGGTGTCAGACTTCTATGCTGGTGGCCAGGGTTCAATCCTTGGTCCCGGCAAAGATTTATCTGATTACCAAACCCTTCCTTCACCTCTGACAAGACATACTTGTGAATGTGAGGAATGCCAGGCCTCCACCGTGGTTCGGATCACACGCTAAACTGTAGGTCCTCCATTTCATCTCACAATAACCCTACCATTACACATTAGCGTAAGTGAGTATAACCGGGACGGGTAGTAAGACGCGGTGCTAATAATAATAATAATAATTCTAGCCAGAAATGGCAACATAACTGCACAGGGGCAGGTAGCCGACTGGGATGTAATCAAATGACGCGACACATAATACCATGACATGCTCATTTATTGCGAAACGTCACACACGTGGTCAGAAGATAGAAAGCTCACAGTAACTGTTCTGACTGTCGCCCATCATTGAGCATGCATGCTGTGCAGTATCAAAGCATGTCGCGATGAACGACTTCACAGCTGGCCGGTGTGGCATTGATATCGCCGAATTACGCCCAGTATCCTAGCGCTACGACCTGATGGTTACTCGCTTCCCCGCACATGAACATCATGACCTTCCGCTCCACAAAAACTGCACATTGGTCTGCTCACAGTCCCGTGGCAACGTCAAGCACATACCATAGATAGACCTCTCGGAGAGTAGTTGGACGGATGTGGACTATTGCAAAGAATGAGGGAGTATCGAAAGATGCAAAGATGGCGGTATATAAAAATGTGTTAACACAAACATTGTTTTATGGATGTGAAGCGCGGGTTTGTCAGGAGAAACACAAGATCCAGGTGAATGCAATGAGATATCTAATAAATGTATGTGGAAAAACTCGTTTGGACAGATTCAGTAATGAATGGGTGCTGAAGGAGTAGACAGAGTAGGTAATGAATGGGTGCTGAGGAGTGGACAGAGTCAGTAATGAATGAGGTGCTGAAGGAGTGCGGTTTGAAAGGGAATCCAATAAGTAAATGTGAAAGAAGTGTCTTACGTTTGTTTGGGTATGTTGAGAGGATGAGTGTGGATCGAGTGATGATGACAACATATGACGGTAGATATTGTGGATCAAAAGGAAGGGTTAGGACATGTAAGACGGGGTTAAATGTGTGAAAAAGAGAAACATTAATAGTTTTAATAATAAAAGAGCATGTATGACTTGGTGTATGGATGTTGTTAAAGAGAAGGGAGTATGTAAGGATAGGGAAGTGTGGAGAAAGTTAGTGAAGATGTATTAAGTACGGAGTTGTTTTTAAGCTATATGCACAGTTTCTTGCCTACCCTGTAAGGGAACGGTGTGATTAGTTATGTATGTAATACATAGTGCCTAATATATAATATATTTATACAGGCAACGACTTTTTTACACTTTGTCAAAAGTAGAATAATCTTATATAATCATATGCACTGTACATTCGCTCTCTATAGGTTGTTAATAAAATAGAACAAGAACATTTTTATATTCTATATTCTCTCTTAGTACAGCTTCACACTAAGATACCATTTGAATTTTGCTCCTAGCTGTGAATTTTTCCATCTAATTGTTGCTAGACACAAGTACGATTAATTGAATTTGGGAAATAAGCAGACATCATTCTGATATGATAAATGTTAAAAAGTTGAACATTAGCATTTGTAAACGTAGTATTAAGTCGAGTGTATAATGTAAATAAAGTACAAGACCAGATCATTCAGCTTGAGTACGTAATCAGATGGATCATCTGTCCTCGAAATTTAAAGACAGGTGTGAACATATCACCGGTAGAGGTGGTGAAACATTTAATGTTGTTTTAAGGACCAAGACATATTATTTCATACACACACACTCACATTCATCATAAACGTATTGAGAATCTCGTAACGCTAAACAAGGAATGCGCATTGTCCATTATCTCGAAGCAAACAACCAGAATCTAATGATGCTATCAACCAGCAATGATAGAGTCGAAGAAACAGCCATCTGCCGATTCGAGTGATGATATGGTAATCATAGACGCAATCTATTTTAATTAGTTTCTGAGCCCAATAAAACATATTTTAGAAACCGCTCCTTTAAAATGCTTTCCATATGTTATTTACATAATTAATGTGACAGGGTAATTTCATATGTGGTTATACATCTGCTATAGTTGCTTTCGCTTTAAGGGCTCTAATTTGTCAAACTCTGAGATGTTTAGAAACCCCCGGATTATTTAACAAGCTTTTGGATATTTGTCTATAGTTTTCAATCGAATGTAGGCGAAAATTATATGAAGTGTTATGACCACTTTACACCCATTACTATTTCCAGCCTGGGTCAGTTTTATATTAAGCCATATATTTACACTACCAGCTTGCTAGAACTATCCTAGCTTCATAAACCTTATAATATAACTTCAGACTAGGACAGTCACAACATCCGGTCCCCGGCTGTTAATTTATCAATGGGAAAGGGTAAGCGCATATTTTCATCAATAATAAATTTTCGTCCATGCCGGGAATCGAACCCGTGACCCCATAGCTCAGGAGGCAGACATGATACTGACTGAGTTACGGTGTCAGGTGTCGAGCTAGATCATATCCTCACTCTGCTGGGTAAATAATAATACAAATCTAGAAAAATCTGTTTTAATTACGTGAATATAAACTCGATATTCGATTATTTTCTGCCCATGTACCAGATAGGGTTTCATAGACGATTGTTAATAACCTCGTTTTTAAAATTGTACATTAAATATCCCCGATAAAAACCTATTGCGGTGTAAGTTTTTTCCGCTATGGAAATATTTATTTTTAATAACTCGTTTAGGGTATAATATGTAACATATTGGCAAAGAGAATTGTGGCTTATTTATTTAAGGTAGTTTCTAAGTAATGCACAGAGATAAACTAACTTTTAAAACTTTATATTTAAAAAATAAATTAATAATCTGTTATTTTGGTTTCTCAAATTCATTTTACAATTAGAAATGCACCACAATATGTTACATATTAATTTTAAATATAAAATTATTAGTGCTCAGAAGTCATAAAATAATCCCATTATCTATGTTTTGTATTTATTTCATTTTGTAATTTAGAGACACACACACACATATATATAAGAAACAAGTTATTAATTATAAAATAATTACTATGTAAATACAACTGATATAAGATAGTGTACATTCAAAACTAATCAAATATTAATTATCATTCTAATCGAAAGTTTTATCTTGGATATATTTTTAATGGTGATCAAAAACTTGATTAGAGATAGGTTAAAGACTTGCATAGTAGAAGCCTCTCGGTATAAAGGTGTTTTTAATTTTTTTTAAACCTCATGTTAGGGAATGTTAATACGTAATAGAACACATGTTTTGTATTTGAATTGAATACAATATACATTTATACATACGACTATTTTATATCTTACATGGGGGAAAGTGGGGGGCTTAGTTCCCAAGATATGGAACATTTTCAGTCACTATACATTTTATTGTAGAAAATTGAGTATATAGACAAATTATGGTAACTTCATTGATGGCAAACCCGCTACCTTGCTGATAAAGTTTCCAAAACAAATTATTAATATATTATATTAATATTAAATAGTCATAATCCATGAGGATTAAGACGTTAACATCTTACTCTCTCTCTCTCTCTCTCTCTCTCTCTATATATATATATATATATATATATATATATATATATATATACAAAATACTCTCTAGGTACTTTGCTGATGAATGACCTGGTGGTCTAGGGTTAAGGTGTCAGACTTCTGTGCTGGGGGTCCGGGGTTCAATTCTCGGTCCCGGCACAGATTTATCT
Source organism: Timema californicum (assembly GCA_902141385.1). Classification (NCBI taxonomy): domain Eukaryota; kingdom Metazoa; phylum Arthropoda; class Insecta; order Phasmatodea; family Timematidae; genus Timema; species Timema californicum. The sequence goes on from CABFOW010004193.1 coordinate 53,868, forward strand.
GATTGCCAAACCCTTCCTTCACCTCTGACAAGACATCTTGTGAATGTGGGGAATGCCAGGCCTCCACCGTGGTTCGGAACCCAAGTTAAACTGTAGGTCCTCCATTTCATCTCACAATCACCCTACCATTACACATTAGCGTAAGTGCGTATAGCACGAACGGGTGGTAAGACGTGGTGCTAATAATAATAATAATAATAATAATAATATATATTTCATTCTTCCTCCACGCAGATGGGGGTGTATTTCCTCTCAATTCTACCTTCTTCGTTAGTGACACGGTGTCAGGTTGATTGGGTTATACACACGTGTAATTGACAAACGTAGTGAGGTCCTGTTTTAACTCTATCAAATGGAATCTCTTCTGTGTGCCTGATGTCCCGAATGTTTGTTCCGCGATAGTAGCTGTCAAATGCTATGACCAACTTTAGTAAAATTAGGTATGAGCATTCTTTAAACCTAGGCCGAACAAGATATGTACAGTATATAGCTTTTAGATTTGGCTGACTGTTTAAAGATGTCCACTCAAAAGGTTCTTTGTTTTGTAACTCACCTAAAATCATTTGAATTTTAAATTCTAAGAAATCAGCAAAGTACTATTACTTTTAGCATCGCGTCTTACCACCCGTTCGGGTTGTACGCACTTACGCTAATGTGTGATGGTAGAGTGATTGTGAGATGAAATGGAGGACCTACAGTTTAACGTGGGATCCGAACCACGGTGGAGGCCTGGCATTCCTCACATTCACAAGATGTGATTAATACACGTATTGTCAGAGGTGAAGGAAGGGTTTGGTAATCAGATAAATCTGTGCCTGGACCGAGAATTGAACCCCGGGCCCCCATCACAGGAGTCCGACACCTCACCCCCAGACCGCCAGGTCACCAAAGGAAATATAATTTTGAAAAATAAACCTTAATATATCTTATCGGAATTATAGCTGGATGAGACTGACACTTTGGTCGATGTGCCCACCATTGCGGGTTAATCTTAACTCCTAGCTCCCGTTGTGTTTCTACGAACGTTATTTATCAGTGGGCTATCTACATCCTCTCTCTTCTCGCCATAGCCTCTAAACCACCTTCCTATTCCTTAACCCCTAGATTATGTGGTTAACCACCTTGGCGTTAATAGAGTTCTTACACACAGACCAATTGAGTTCTCTCTTTTTTTATATAGTAAAAGTGAATAAGTAAATTATTGCTTTGCCCCAAGCTAGAGCGAAGTAAAAGAAAATTTGACAACGTGACAATATAATTAGTCAATTTATCTTAATTTGATTGATTGGCTGACACCTTAGGTAGTAAATTTAGGTTAAAAAGAATACTAGGAGTTCACTTAGGACTATAATTTGGATTGCGGTCAAACATTAAACATTAATTATTTATAATAAAATAACGACAAACGATGAAGGCATTTGATTAGTAATTATATAGGTTACTTGAATTATAAAAAAATATTCTTTAATTCATCCATAAATATATTTATTATAAAAATAATCAATGCGCGCCTATGTATGTCTATGTTATGACTAAAATAATTAATGACTTAAACAATTGCCTATATATTTTTTATTATATATATATATATAATAAGAAATATGTAAAATATATATATATATATAGAGAGTAGACTATATATATATAAAGTAGAATATATATATATATATAAAGTAGACTATATATATATAGAGAGTAGACTATATATATATAGAGTAGACTATATATATATATAAAGTAGACTATAAATATATATATAAAGTAGACTATATATATATTTATAAATATATATATATAAAGTAGACTATATATATATATAATATAGTCTACTTTGCATTAAATCAAGACAAAATTGATTTTTTTCTTTAACGAGACTAATAATTTATAGCTACCAGCTTCGCTAGCCATATGATCCATCGCGCTACTCTCGTGTAGACTAGACTGCAGAAGATGGGGATATCGGGGTTCGAATCTCGGTCGGGTTCACTGAGGGTGGTTTTTCCTAAATGGTTTTCCACCGTCTCTCCACGAAAACCTCTAAATTAGTCCTTCCTAATCCTTAACACATCAGTGTCACTAGTACATCGGCGTATAATCCTAACGAGTAGTAAGACATGGAGATAATAATAATTTCAATTTCCTTTTTCATAGTGCTGGCCAACAGTCGTAAGACATAACAGGCCAGCACTGAAAAATAGACCTACACAAGTACATATAATCACACGAGGAAATAAAATAAACAAAAATTGTTTAATAATGTTAAATAATGATGAATATTTATGAAAAAAATAGTAATTAATAATGATAAGAATAAAAAATATCAATAATAACAAATAACTAAAGAGCGGTTAAAAGCAGTAACAATATGCAAAAAATAAATCAGAATATTGTAAATTTAAATATTATAGGCTGAACCTCTTAGAGATAAATTATTGATATGGTATTTCCTTAAATAATAATAATAATAAAATTAGCTTCGCTATTTAGTAAAGCATGTTATGTAAATTTTTAAATCTTATAAGAAATACAAGTTTATAGCTTTCAGCTCTATTTTGGCCAGAGCCATATTTTAAAATAACACGATATCTTTGAACGTGTGCAGCTCGCCCCCTCGTGAGGCCAAGGGTGAGGAGGGGGGTTGGAGGGTGGTAGGTGGTAGGTGACCTCTTGATAAATGATACCCGCCGCCTTCATCATCTTATCGTCATCATCGTAATCGTCTCGTATCAAGATTGCTTCATCATCGGACCGTTATAAATCACCGGCCGTTCTCAGAGGATCGCTACCAACGTTCTGTGAGGTACGAATGTAATGGACCGATATTACTTACACGATTGATTATTATATCTTTTTACAATATATTAAGGTATATTATCCATCCCAGTAGGTCTGTGGGAGATGTGTACACCTCTGAACTGTGTTGTCGACCTTGGTGATTTTGGGGTTAAGTGCTCACCTTAAGACTCGCGTGTTCAAACCCAACAGGGGAGATGGACACCTTAATTTTTTTAAATATTATTTTAGTTGTTTTAGCCTAAAAAATTCACCGTTCTTTTATAACAATAATTATATCAATTTTAATATGATTAAAACAATATTTCTTAGTTTAAAAAATTACTTAATTAAATTAGCATATAATTATGTGTGCCGTTAAGAAATTGTTGTGTAGGATCCGTTCTGAACTATACGGGAATGTGGAATATGATTAATTATAAATTAAACTAGAGTGTGATTTAAAATATGTTCAAAACAATATTAAAGTGTGATGTAAAGTGAGTTTTAAACTACACTAGAATGAATTAATCCGTTCAAAACAACACTAGAAAATTAGTGTTACTCGTTGCAAACTAGATTTAAAAACACTTTTAAGATAAATTCATAATTATACGAATGAAGCATTTGAAGGTGGCGATTGGCTGGTGTCGCTACCCCTCGGCTGTTCCACGTCCTCGTTGGTCGGCTTACAGCCTGCATCCTAGTATAGACGATCCTCTCGTCCCATCTCGAAGGTAGACTAAACGTACATAGGTTTGTACCTTCATCCAGATATCACACGATAACTGGTATTAGAATGGCGCGTCTATTAGGCTAGAGTTGTTCCAAATCAAGTTAGTTTGTAAGTTGTGAGAGGACACAACCCTGTATTCAGGTGCATCTAATTACATACAAAATCAACGTGTTAGCCGCACGGTTCAGGTTGAGAACTCTTGACTTGGAAGTCCAGGTTTAATCCCAACCGAATACTCTGCGGTGGTTTTATGACACTTTGAAGGTATTTATCATCTTTTCGGGCTAATGTTTATTCATTCACATAAGATTCATCAACCTCATATTTATCCTATATGTTGGGTAATTTAAGTGGCTTATTGTCACTTGACCCGAAAAAGAACAAGGCCTAAAATTAGAGAACGAGCCAGTTTTCATCTTATTTATATATTCAACCATATGTTAAATAAATTAACTCAAATATTAATGGTTAGATTCATAAGCTCTTTAGGTCCTCACATCATTAGGAGTGAGGAGTAGACAAATAGTCCGACTTGTCTTTAGAGGGAAGGTTGGGGTTCAAACCCAGGCTCGGCGTACTGAGGTTCATTTCCCTCCTAAATAGTTTCCCACTCTCTCTTTCCTCACAAATATGAGTATAATTATTCTAAATTCTATCTGCGATAGTGTAATTAAATGCTAACAGAGATGGATTAAATAGACAGGCTATTTAATTCATCTCTATACGCACATTCGTGCAAATGCCATTGTAATATCGGCAGCATAAAGCTCTCTCGAATGTCCATCACAGACTCTGCCCTGAATCATGAGTGAAGAATGACCCTGGGCACGGGACGATTCCTGAAAGACTCATTGGTTAGAGCAATGGCCTACTGAGAATAAGGTCCCAGGTTCGATTCCTGAATTCAGGTGTCGTTTTTCAATCTAAAGAAAATATATACTTATAGCTGGACGAAAAGTAACACGTACTGGCAAACAGAATTTTAGGTGAAAAAATACCTGGCTGGGATTTGAACACCGAACTCCCCACCAGCTTCAAATCAGACTAAACGAGATCCGCGCTTAGTCCGCGTGCCCACCGATACAGATAATTTTTGACGACTACCTCATCGGAAGCAATGCCTTTCCTTTTATTATAAACGTGTGGTGACCTGGCGGTCTAGGGGTAAGGTGTGGGACTTCTGTGCTGGGGGTCCGGGGTTCAATCCTCGGTCCCGGCACAGATTTATCTGACTGCCAAACCCTTCCTTCACCTCTGACAAGACGTGTATTAATCACAACTTGTGAATGTGTGGAATGCCAGGCCTCCACCGTGGTTCGGATCCCACGTTAAACTGTAGGTCCTCCATTTCATCTCACAACCACCCTACCATTACACATTAGCGTGAGTATAACTCGAGCGGGTAGTAAGACACGATAATAATAATATTATAAACGTGCGTAGCTACTTCTCGTCATGATCCTAACTGTAAAAAAGAAACAAATATATAGTTGTCCAATTTCCCATACAATCCTCCGTGACTGGTGATACCTCCACGTAACCCCCTCCACCATCCATCGTAACCCGAGAAACCCATAAATCTAAAGTTGGTACGCGCCGGTGGCGTTCCTCGCATGCTCACTAAACCGTGGCCTAGCCCTCCCGGATAATAACACGTTCTCCCGTGCGTCGTATTGAATCGGGCGATCATGGCCGGGGCAATTCCCACGATGGGGGGGTTCTCGAAATAAAACCTCCTCGTCTTAACGTTCATCATATCGAGAAAGTAAGTGTTCTCTTTGATATTCTTCTCTTCTCGTTTGTCAGAACGGATGATATGTCATTATTTAAATGATTGTATAAGCAGCTGTTATATGTATTTTTCTAATGTGAATCGTTTTCTTTCCTCTTACTCCCCGCTCCCCCTTTCCTCTTCCTTTTTTACTTTACAATCAGAAGATGTACAGTACAATTTTCTTAGGAAGAGCTATTTCAGAGTCTCGATTATCCGATCCATCCGTACTATCCGGCCCTGTGTTAGCAAATGAGTTTTAAAATAAACAAACCGGCACATATTCACAATAAAACATTTGACGCTCTATTTTCACTTACAATTACTGTGTTCCTTATTTTACATCGCAAACAGAAAATAGGCAGATTATATTATAACAACTGTGCGGGCGGCCGGGGTTCAATCATTGGTCCCGGCACAGATTTATCTGATTACCAAACCATTCCTTCACCTCTGACAAGACATCTTGTGAATGTGGGGAATGCCAGACACCCTACCATTACACATTAGCGTAAGTGCGTATAAACCGAATGGGTAGTAAGACGCGGTGCTAATAATAATAATAATAATAGTAATAATAATAATATTATAACAAAGTTAAATGTTATGTGAAAATTAAAAAGAGTATGGAAACCCAGACTGAAAATAATTTACTCTCAGATTCCGTACTATCAGGATTTTCTGTTATCCGGCCCGGAATGGCGACCCTTCAGGCCGGATAGTCGGGACATAAATACATTTTTACGGCTAAAATTGACTCAATTTTACTACTTCATAGATATTGATAATATTAAATAAATCAAGAATTACAGTTACAGATTATAGGATCACGTGAAAGTAGAAACAATTGTTTCTTTTTTTTTATAGCTCTTAGATAAGAACCTGTCTATGAAAATTGGACTGTAGGTTGAACGTTTCCTTAATGAAAGGGCTCCGTTGATTGTTTCTTTTTTCCTGGGGAATTATTTAAGAAGCTCGTGCTATTCACACACGCTGTTGTTTCGGGAACACAAATTTGAGGTTTTCTCCTCAGTAATCATACTTCCAACCCTGCTGGTGGTGCGGATACCAGAGT
>CABFOW010004194.1:0-18098 GCA_902141385.1 Timema californicum
AAAAAATAATTTTAGGTCCAGTGCTTTTAGGTCCAGTGCCTTTAGGTCTAGTAAAGTTAGGAGCTATAAAATTAGGTGTTATGAAGTTAAGAAATTAGTTTAGGAGTTGTGACTTTAGGTCTTATAATTTTAGGTCCACTGCCGCATGTCCAAATATTATATCCCACATGGGTGAATAGGAATTTACCTTAAGGGATATACAATTCTGTTTCACAGGAGATAGTGAACAAATATGAGTGAAATATTTAATATATTAAAATTGGCTATTAGCCTGTAATTTAGTTTTAGAATAAAATAAATAAGCCATATTACTATAGTGAAAGTTCAATAACTATACCTTCTTCCAAATATAATACAATTACCTCATAAAGCGAAAAGAGGCTTTCCTTATAGATATATATTATATAAGAAAATAAGGTATCTAACAACTTGATTACATATGTTTGAATGAAAAACTGTGTGTATTAGTGTTATGTTAAAACATTCATTTAATGTTATAGGCTCTTATGATGTATTACTATACTCGAATTTTGATAGGAAGCGTCTTTGAAGGCCTTATTTTGTACCAGAATCATACTGCATAGTAATATTTTGGCAGGTTAAACGGCCTTCTAGAACAGTATTAGAAAGTCCCATCTTAAAGGTTTTTTTTATCCTCTCTAGTATATATGAAAAAAGTGCATTGAGCAAAAATATTTTTGTTATAAATAAATTATAAAATATTAGGAAAATGGTAGAGAACAAATAAAAGTAAAAACACTAACACATATTTACACGCACTTCGATATTTCGATGCTATCATAGCATCTTCCTAAGGAAGTAGTAGTAATTAGACACTATCTAGGTATTATTATTGTTAGCACCGCGTCTTACTACCCATTCGGTTTATACTCACTTATGCTAATGTGTAATGGTAGGGTGATTGTGAGATGAAATGGAGGACCTACAGTTTAACATGGGATCCGAACCACAGGTGGAGGCCTGGCATTCCCCACATTCACAAGTTGTGATTAATACATGTCTGGTCAAAGGTGAAGGAAGGGTTTGGTAATCAAATAAACTTGTGCCAGGACCGAGGATTGAACCCCGGACCCCAGCACAGAAGTACGACACCTTACCCATAGACCACCAGGTCAACTTATCTATGTATAAAGTCCGGGGAAAAGTGGATGTACAAGGAACACATGCAATAGTAGCATTTTAACTAAATTGGCCCTGCCACAGGCTGGAAAAGATGATAATGATGACTAGAAAAAGGTGTCAGCACAACACAATTTCCAATAGCTTGTTAATTCCCTTTTTTACACTTAGTAATAGTAAAAAACCAACTAAAAATGTATAGCCTATAATTAGATAGAGCCCTCGTATAAATCATCAGACACATTCCTGAGGGGTCACACCCCACCAACATTTTTTGGACATAAATAAATTCCTTTTTTCTTTTTATCCTATAAAATAATTAGGAAAATCATGAATATTAAGTGGAGTATCATCCTCCACATGCAGTGAAATTATTGGATTCACTACAGTATACAGTATTCCTGTTAAGATTATTCATTCCTCGCTCCAATCGTTTTGCGATGACCGTACAAGCGTTTGAGTGACAGAATATAGAAGCTGACATGGTCTAGCTGTAACAGGCCCTCTTAGAGAATCCCATGTCCAGTGTCTGACGACTATTTAAGGTCAATGCATCCTACCATCCAATTTCAAGCTTTAACAATAGTGAATAGGGCCAGTCTGAGCAGGAGCCATAAAGGTGGTTTATATTTTGTTTTGGAATTTATGTGACTGTGTTTTAGTATTCGTTAAGACCCAAGTATTGATGTGATGAGTGAAAGTGATTAATTAAAATGAATAAAGTAGATTATTTATATTAAAAAAAATCTGTTTTCTTCATTAAAGCTGAAGGAAAACTTGCAATTAAACAGTTAGGAGCAAATCAAACCAATGAATTTACATTTAGGCCTATGCAGGTGGATGACAAGATAAAACAACTTTTTCTAAAGCTTGGTTTGGTAAAAAATTGTGGTTAACTGTGAGTGAAGAAAAATAGAGTTCATTTTGTTTTTATTGGGTATTCATTGGTGGTGAGGTGTTGTGGACAGTGGTAGGCTATAAGGATCTTAAATTATAAGTGAAAGAATTTAAAAAAATATAAGGAATGTGCAATTCATTTGGAAAATGCATGTAAGTTTAAATCCTTTGGAACAGTAAATATTACCCCATAGAGAGATTCTGTGGTCAAAATTTCAATCCAAAATAATGAACAGCTGTAAAAAAAGAGCACATATTAGACAGAGTAATAGCTGATTAAAATACTGTGGTCAAGTCTGTTCACCATAGCTTTTTATCTGAATGACAGTTGAAAAATAATATAGTTAGGTTTTGGGTTGCCAACACTTGTAAGAGATCACTGTTTTGTTATAAATGATTAATTTTTTAATTTCATGTCATATTTTACATTTAAAATAAGGTAAACTCAAGTTTTCTCACAATATTTCATTAATTTTAATGATTTCTTTCCATCAAATCCGAAATAATATTTTAAACATAACTCAAAGTACTTATTCTTCATTTTAGAATGTTATCGACAACATGAAATATAGTGCATACATTTCTTTTTAATACAGGCATTGTATTTACTTGGAAAAGAGAAAATACTTGTCCTTATGTATATATATCTCCACTATAAATCATTAGAAATTATTGAGAATTGAAAGGATAGGAACCATATTTTCAAAACCAATGAACACTTACAATGGTAGACCAAGTAAAAAAAATTTAATTTTTAAAAATATTTAATAAAATATCTAATACAAAACATTTTGTTTCAATAGCATAAAACTTATAAAACATGTTTAGTTAACAAAAACACAGGTAGGCCCCATCTTATCTACACTAACATACAAAGGCATGCAATCATATTTCAGTTTCATTTCTATAAGTCAAAATACAAATGAAGCAATTAAAAAATGGGCATTCTTCTATTCTAGAGATGAAAAATCATCCAACCAACTTGCTGAAAATTTTTAAAATTATCAATAAAGAATTTATTCTACAAGCAAATCCAACATGTTTTTATATAAATTTCAGCAGCAATCTGAGCTCTCACTTTTCTTTTAAATAAATGGAATCCATAAAGGAAATATCTCAAAGATCATTTACAGCCCAGATACATAACTCCATACAAGTGCAGTCCTTACAACACAAATACCAACAAATGAAAAATGGGCAGTTTATTGTTTGTTTTCTTTGGTAAAAATCACACTCTAATGTGGCAAAATCTATCACTCGACAAGTTAGTGATCTGCTCTCTAAAGTAAATTATTAATGTAATACCTCCATTCACTAATAATACTAATCTACCATGAAGGAGTTATGAAAAAAAGCAACATTTACTGACTAACTTCTTTGTCAAACTCTTTGAAAATTAAATGCACCATCTATACAAGTTAAGATCCTCCTATGTTCTCTTTGTTGTTAGCTATTTAAGCATAATTTTTTCAAAATCTTTTGCGGATGTTTCCAATCAGTACTGGAAATCAAAATGCAGTTCATAAAGTGAAAGTACAATGATCAACGCCAAATTGCATTAGCAGAGGTTAAAAGGAAAATATTTAGGGTGTGCAAAGGTTCAAAGACTTCAAATAATCGTCATCTTCAATTTGGAGGGGGGGGATATGGAGCTGACGATTACAAAGCTTTGCCAACAAAAATATTTAAAGCTAAAATACAGTGTTCAATTTCTCTAATTTGAGCTTTTAGGTAAATCACAAATTAAAATTCACCTAATAAAAATCCAATAATTGAATTGAATGATGAGATAAATTTATGTAACAGCTTTGGACGAAATATGTTTATCATATTTTAGATATAACATTTTTTAAATTATATTTTAATACCTAACATTATACAATAGAGTAAAATATGTATATTTTTTTCTGGCAGAAAAGATTTTGTTAAATAAGAATAGAATATTTAATATGATTTTATTTCACTGCTTTGAGTTGAAAAAGTGGACTTGGCACATCACTAGGAGTCACTCAATATAACAAGCCAAGGTGTAGTTCTCTTCATAAGAAGAGCTTCAATCCTTGAAAGTGGTGGAAGTAAGGTCCATCTTTCTGTGGATCTGTCGTGGGTGGAGAAGGAGGAGACGCGACCGTGTCAGGGGTAAAGGCTGTGGGATTTTTTTCTGGCTGATGTTTGGATTCAAGGGCAGTCACAAACTTGGGGTTGGATTTCCTGAGAGAGTAGAATTCTCGAGCTGCCTGTCTCAGCCGAGACATGAAATCTGGTAGACCTGTGAAGAAAGCAAACTACTTTACATCTAACTGTTCTTAGAGTGGTCACAAAACCACAGGAAAAAATATAATCAAAATTTACCTATCTAGTCACACTCTAAAACAAGCGAGGAGTGACACAACTTTCATTAACTTCCAAACCAAGCTCTCGACCTTGTGATAAAACAGCTTGCAAAACCTGCCAAACGCATCTTGCAGCAACTACTTTCTCTAACAATATAACCAATTCTATCCATCCCAACAAAGGCAGTCACACCTGTGAATCTGATAACCTAATTTACCACTAGAATTCCAACAATGTACTGCACAATATATTTGCCTCCCCATTGAAACTTTCCATAAATGCATGAATCAACATCGTATTGACACAATAATCAAGATAAAAAAAACAAACAGCTTCAGCACATACCTCCAATCATTTCCTCATCTTTGCGGAGTGCTACACTGTCAGTATTAAAATAATTTAAAAGAACCCAATGTAATAGATCCCAGGTAAAAAAATGGGAACTGGCACATCAATGTATCACCAAGTCTAGAATACCACCCAAACCAAATATCCATTAATTAGGCCTGATTTCAACCTTGTTGCTACAACCTGCAATTCACATAACAATAACTGAACCTCCAAAGATTTCAGATCGCCTAGATAAGTTTCTATATTTATATACAGACTATGACTCTGGCTTGAAAATAAAAGTAAATAATATATGGTAAAGGTTTAATTTTAACTTAATACTTTTTTATTTTTTAAGACCAATATTTATAATTTTGTTTGACAAATTTATTCAAATAATAAATTCATAATGCCAATGAAGTAATCAGAATTGGAGCATTTTAATGCAGTAGATTTGTTAAATCTAATTAATATACATTAGACATTTCTGAAGGAGTCTGAATTGGACAGTAAAAAATTGATCAGTTGGAGTCAAAGGCCCTATAAACTCAGAATTTTCATTTTATATACAAATCTTGAAACCGAATCCTAGAAAATATGGTAATTTTAAGAGGGTTGACTATACTACATAAATTCTTAAGTTTCTAAAGGTTGTTTGGAATAGAGCATTAGACTAAATAATTTTTTTAAATTAAGAGGAATAGCTAGTCAGGATTGACAGTCAACCCTGTAGTCGACTAAGAGCAACAGTTCACTCTCTTAATCTGTAGAAGCTACACGTGGTTGTGAAAGCTCAACCTTTAAAAATGTGATTTTTAGTGTTTTATATAAACAATTTTTACTTCAGTATCACTCAGGTATTTGAACATTTGAGTTGCTATAACTAGAGAAAATAGAGATAGTGACTAAATGTATACTTTTTTTTAGATAATGCATTCATTATAACATTTATACATTCAGTTTAGTGTTAAATTAATGGTCTGAGGTGTGGTTGGTAAGTGTGTCTTAAAATTAATATGAGCTGAGCAGTATAAAAGCTATAAAACAAATTTTAGCACTAAAACTTTGAAATAAAGTTGTTTATATCATAAATTCAATATTTTCTTACATTCTCAAATATCAAACTCCTTTAGCATTCAAGGGATATGAAGGTCCTATCACTAGCTACAAGAGAATCTACCCAATTTTAATAGTCAATAATGAGGTGACCCACTTTGGTGGTTCAATGAACAAAGATGTCACTCTTGCATTAAACTGGATTGCCAAATTAATGAGGAAATCCAGTGTATTGAGGGTGGGTTTTCTCAAATTATTTTCCAATATGCCTCAATGCAAATGTGAGTACACTTTCTCTAAATTCAACCTTACTCATTCTGAACACTTTAGCAAAGTTGCGTTTAACCCAAATGAGTAGTAATATGCTTTGCTAAAAAATAAGAAGGTAACTCTAAAATGTATATATCAACTGTTATCGAGTAAAAATTGAAAATATAAAACAAAGATATGAACACAGTTTACACTTAACACTGTTGCAAGTGGACAAAATGTAATGCTGCCTTTTGAAAGAAATCAGTCATCTCTGCGTAATCTCTTTACATTGATTTTGTTCGATCGGAATTATTTAAGAAAGTGTGTGAAATGCTCAATGCAACTTCCTGAAAGATAATTTATCCAGTGTATTGAGGGTGGGTTTTCTCAAATTATTTTCCAATATGCCTCAATGCAAATGTGAGTACACTTTCTCTAAATTCAACCTTACTCATTCTGAACACTTTAGCAAAGTTGCGTTTAACCCAAATGAGTAGTAATATGCTTTGCTAAAAAATAAGAAGGTAACTCTAAAATGTATATATCAACTGTTATCGAGTAAAAATTGAAAATATAAAACAAAGATATGAACACAGTTTACACTTAACACTGTTGCAAGTGGACAAAATGTAATGCTGCCTTTTGAAAGAAATCAGTCATCTCTGCGTAATCTCTTTACATTGATTTTGTTCGATCGGAATTATTTAAGAAAGTGTGTGAAATGCTCAATGCAACTTCCTGAAAGATAATTTCGTGCATTTTAAAAGATTATACAGAGTTTTTCTTAACGAGTAGCCTGTCACGAATTAATAAAAATGTATAATTCTTTGTGTAAAAGATCCTCAACTGATAAAATTTGATTAATTCATAGATTTACAAAAGTTTAATTAGAAAATAAAATACAAATCTTTGTAATATTCTTTAAATCACTTTAAGAAAGAGATAACCAATATGTCATATGAAACTTATATAGAAAAAAGTTACTCATGTACAGAAAGATATATTTACATCTTTTGTCATAACTTATTTGAAGTATTTACTAGGTAAAATTGATTGGATTGATTTTATAAGTAGGAATACTATTAAAATAAGACAACAAATTCTACTTTTTAACAACGGTTATCAGATATCAGTACTTACCGCTCATAGCAACCCACGCAGTCACTGAGGATGGGATAGACACACCGGCATTATCAAAATATGTCAAGGAAAATTCTATTCCCGGCTGCAACAAATTAAAAATATTTGTATATTAAAGTTACTTAAAGGAATATCTTCAAAAATTTAAAACAATGTGTGAAGTTTCTAATGCAATAGTTTAAGAAGAAAATAAGGGAAGAAATGAAGAGAGCAGTGTGTTTTTACATAAGATATGAACAGTGGCCATCTCCTTCTTTCAAGTGGGGTAAACAAGTCTGACATACAAGTGTGCTTAAGTGTGTTGATGTAGAACAACAATATTACAAGTGCACATTCAAAAAGCAGATGTGACTGATGAAAAAAAAGCCATAATGAGGTGGTTAAAATCAAATAAAGATGCACTATTTTAAACAAGTGATGAATTAGAGGACAATGTGTTAGTGTGACAAGGATTTTTCAGCACATTTGCAGTGAGTTTTGTAGTTGTGTAGACTCAAGCAAATCTACAATTTTACATAAAAATATAAAATCGATGTGTCATAATTAAGGGTCTACCAGTTCAAGTTTTAAGAAAATTTTTAATTTATCTTGAGCAAACTTTTCATAAAGCTCCTGAATATAAACTTTACATAGAAAGTGTGAGTTTAATAAATGTATAATTTTTAAAGATAATTATGTTAGTAAAAAATGAATATGTATTAATTTTGTATAATTTTTTTTAATGAAATAAGATACACATTTAAAACAGCTTTTTTTTAAAAAAATTGTTTTTAAAAACTTAAAAAAACAAGCTATAGTAAATAAGAGAATTACATACATAAATATTCACACCGTTGTTTTTGGGGTAGGCAAACATATATGGAGCTCAAAAAAACAACTTCATACTTAATCCATCCTCACTAACTTTCTCCCGAATTCCCTGCCCTTACATACTCCATTCGCTTCAGCAACATCCATACAATGAACCAAACATGCTCTTTTATTCTTAAAACTATTTTTATGTTTCTATTTTTCACACATTCATCTACAATATTTAACGAGATATTACATGGCCTACCTATTCATTTTGATTCACACATTCTAACATCATATATTTGACTCTTCACTCGATCCACACTCATCCTCTCAACATGCCAAAACCAACGTAAGACACTACTTTCACAATTATTTATTGGATTCCCTTCTAAACCACATTCTTTCAGCACTCATTCATTAATGACACTGTTCTAAGGATTTTTTCTGCGTACATTTCTTAGATATCTAATTCCAACCGCATTCATCTCGCTCTTGTGTTTATCCTGACAATCTCACGCTTCACATCCATTGCCCTTAACACACTCTTATATCCTGCCATATTTGCCTCTTTCGATAGTATTTCATTCTTTGAAAAAGTCCACATACATCAAACTACTCTCCAAGATGCATTCACCCACCTGTCAATTTCACCATCTATCCTTCATTTTTAAAAAACATTTTGCTCAGATACACAACACCATTCACTTGTTTTAAGAGTTTTCCAGTTACACTAAGCCAACAATCATTTCCTGATCCGTATTTATCAAAAAAATATCCCTTTAGTTTTGGAGCCATTCTGCCGACGCCACATTCAAATGATTTAATGCAATCTGTAAGTCACTTTCATTCTCAGCCACTAATACAGCATCGTCTGCATATAGCAGCACACTCACATTCACATTGACCATTTCACACCAACCATGTCCTCAAAAGTATCTCTCATACACTTATCCACAATGCCATTAAGCAACCATGGAGACATATGTAACACAACCTTGTCTAACACTTTGTTCAATGTCAAACCATTTGCTCAAAGTGCCATCAACCCTAACACACGCTTTACTTCCATCATACACCATGATCATTTTTAAATATACTATATACCAGCAGTTCTCAAACTGCTTTAGATTGTACCCCTTGGCCACGAATAAAAAATTAATGTGCTCCCAAGATGAAACATTTCCAAATGACAGGCTTTAAAAAATATAACCACAGGATAAATTATTGAGCTATTTAATCTCTTGGGAACAAATATTCATGGTCAAAATACTCAAATATGATACAGCTATTTATAAAGAATCCTACTGTTATAGCCTTAACATTATCTCTTATTGAGAATCGTTATGATCAGTTAAAAACAGTTTTACCATAATGTCTGTAGAAAAGTTTTACACATTTCCTTCAAAAANAGGTAAACCTAAACACAATATTTTCAAATCAAAATTTGTAATTATAATTTTAAAGCTTATATATTATGAATCCCAAAGGTTTTTCAGTCAGAGGGGTGTGGCTGCATGGCTTGGCACAACTTTTTTATGTCTGGTTGTACAGTTGAAACTTTCAAGCGGATTTCTGGCTCCAAATGTAGCTGTACTGTACTTATTTTTAGGTACACCATGGATTAAAACCCACTTTCACAGTGATGTGTTGTTGAAAAAGGCACAATAAACTGCTAATGTAGAAGGTGTCAAATATACGATAGAAAGTTCTCAGAAATCGGTTTCCATGAATATGCCAAGAATTTAATAAGTTAGAGATATTGACAAATATAGCAGGGTGCTCTGCCAGCGACAATCAGGTTTCCTAACATAAGATATGTTCATAAAACAAGTATTTCTTTAATTTCCCATAAGAGTAGCGCTGTGCCTAGGCTGCTTCCTTCGGTTCCTTAAATGTTTACGTCCCATGGTGGTGCCGTCCTTAGGCTACCTCCTTGAGTTAACATTCTGCAGAGTTGCACCATTCCCTGGCCGAGTCCCTGTTGATTCGACCCAACATCTTCTTAGACCACCATGCTCCAAGACCAAGCATGCCCAAGAAGAGATGCCGCAGATCCAGGAGATGGACCCACATGAAGAAAAATCAGGCTCTAGCTGACTTTCCCACCTCTAGTTCTGGCAACACCCCCCCTAATCCCAGCATCAGCCATTGCGCTCTCATCACTCTTCCCTCTTATATCTTCGTCAAAAGCTCCCTCTTCCCACTGCTCAGAATCTGCTCCTAATGCGCCAAGTCCAACTACTCCCACCATTCACTACGCCCCAACAAAGCCACCTTTAGTCACACCTTTCGATCCTTAGCATCCCTCTCCCCTCCAGAACCCTTAAGGAGTACGAAAGCCTCTAGAACTAAACCAATGCCATTTAACCCACAAACCTAAGCAGGGGATGTCCATTAGCTGGGAGGAATTACAGTGGGATTTTGCATCAATTCTACATCAAGGTGAGTCTGGGTTCTGATAAGTAGACCTGCAAGACACCACCTTAACATAGCCCCCTTAAGAATATAAGTTGCCATTAAAAAAATTCATAGTTTTCCCAAATGATTTACACACAAGAAGGGTTATAAGTTCATGGAAAAACACACATAGGGAACCTTAATCACTCATAAATTGCCCTTCACACCATACAAATATCACTTGTGGAGTGGTCTAAGTTCTGTAATAAACATTGCCAAGGGGATGGGAGGTCATAACCCCAGTAAGGTACAGTTGGGGAAGTGGGTGGGGAGGAAGGGTGTTCCATCATCTTGTCAAGCTAGTGCTGACACATTTACTTTAAGTTACCCTCCTCAATCTTGCATAATAAATTAAGTTGTTAGTAACCACTGTCTAGAATGCATTCTATAAAATATTATATCTAAATTTTTCTGGGATAAGCTCACAAATTCTACCTCAAATTGATGAAGGACCTTTTCAAGTATGACTAATTGATTTGAGATAATCATCTGCATTAAGTTTTCATTTTGAAAATGTAGGGATGGTGCAGTTTTGGACTGACATTGATTCAAGCATATTTCCAAACTTAAAATAGGCTAGCTTGATTTGTTCTTATTAAATACGTTGAGGTTTCCAATCATCCTTTTTGTATGAGAACATTATCAAGTGCAACACCCAGACCTTGACGATAAATAAACGGCTAGAAAACTGTCTGAATAGCTCTGACAGCATATGAACCAGATTTTTCCAAATTGGTAAGGGACCAAAACTATCACTTTTCCCATTAACTGTTTATATTTTAACTTTAATATTAAATGTCACTGAACTATATCATTAAAATGTATAGTCACACATACTTCATTTCAATTTCACCCCCCAAACCCCCTATTAAAATGCAAAATTATAACCCAATAAAGTTCTAAGCTACAGCCAGACTGAATTAAATGTCTGGCCCGCTTGGATAACTAATTGAATAGTCCTAACCTAAATTAAATAAAAAAAAGTTCCCCTTGATATCTTTTGTTTTTTCATTTTAGCTTTGTGTTTGACATATTATCATGACTGACCTCACTAAAAGAAGTGTATGCCTTGATGACCATGTAAGACCAGTACTCCTTCACGCGATGGTTCTCAGATTTAGCCGGGCACTCAGGGTGGCTGGTCGACTGGTTCATGACGACAATCAGCTTGTGGTCCCAGTCTACTACATACCGCCTGTTGAACACATAGTCTCTGTTGGCAAACAAGCGCTGAAACAAACATATATATGGCTTTGTAGTCTCAGAAATATCTCAATCCCACTAAAGGGGAAAAAACAACAAAAAACAAACAAGGACAGGTCCTTCGAATTTCCAAATCCCTAAAACTTTGAAAAGCCTTTTAGGAACCAAGATATGATTTTTAAATAATAACTTTAATATTAAATGTCACTGAACTATATCATTAAAATGTATAGTCACACATACTTCATTTCAATTTCACCCCCCAAACCCCCTATTAAAATGCAAAATTATAACCCAATAAAGTTCTAAGCTACAGCCAGACTGAATTAAATGTCTGGCCCGCTTGGATAACTAATTGAATAGTCCTAACCTAAATTAAATAAAAAAAAGTTCCCCTTGATATCTTTTGTTTTTTCATTTTAGCTTTGTGTTTGACATATTATCATGACTGACCTCACTAAAAGAAGTGTATGCCTTGATGACCATGTAAGACCAGTACTCCTTCACGCGATGGTTCTCAGATTTAGCCGGGCACTCAGGGTGGCTGGTCGACTGGTTCATGACGACAATCAGCTTGTGGTCCCAGTCTACTACATACCGCCTGTTGAACACATAGTCTCTGTTGGCAAACAAGCGCTGAAACAAACATATATATGGCTTTGTAGTCTCAGAAATATCTCAATCCCACTAAAGGGGAAAAAACAACAAAAAACAAACAAGGACAGGTCCTTCGAATTTCCAAATCCCTAAAACTTTGAAAAGCCTTTTAGGAACCAAGATATGATTTTTAAATATTTTTTTTTAGAATTAAAAGTTGATTTTTTTTAGCTATAATGCTGCTCAACAGTGGTTTAACTGAAGATGTTTTTCGGATTGATCTTGCAACCAAATTCCAGAACATTAGTTTACCACTAAAATAAATGTGGATCCAAATAATAAAATGAAATGTTAACATACATAGTGTTTTCCACTATTAAATTGTAGAACAGCTCTTTTCCGCTTGAGACATGTCAACAATGTTTTATATTCAAAACTTATTAAGTTATAAAATGTGCATCCATGTGAAGTTAGGTTTGTATCATGTATCAATAATCGTGCATCATCATCATCATCATCACTGTAAGAAGTCTAATTTTTACATTTGAAGCAAAGTCGAATCAAATAATATGAGATATTTCCTGAGGTGAATCACAGTTTGGATATTAAAAAAAAAGTTTAGTGTTGAATAAAAAAAATTTACTTTGCATAGCTATGTAAATTTATGTTTAATAATGTTCATATTTGATTTGGTAAGGAGTAATAAGTGATAAAATTAAATCTTATTTATTTTTATTCTCTTCTCCTTATTTGATATCAGCCTTAGTCTTCTATGACAACATGTTTCAGTGTCATTATATGGATGTCACTCCATCTTCAGATCTGAAGAAAATCAAAATAATTCAGTAATTATAAAATAATGTATGGATGTAATAAAATTGTAAGGTTAAACAAGTTTAACAATTAAAAATGTGTTATGGTAATCTCACACAAACCAATGAGGTGACCGTTTCTACTTGAATTACCCATCGAGCCACCAGAATCCACCCTCTTGGGCTAAAGGTTAGGGAAGTAGCACATAAATTGCACCAACCCAAGGAGTGAAAGACTGTCAGCCAGAGAAATTATGTAACTAATTAAAGTATATGTAAATAATAAATTAGTGGTATACTCTTTATTGTTCATCTCTAGATATGAGAAATTAGGTAAAATGTTAGATTTAAGTAATATTATAATTAGTTATGTAAAACACTAAGCTTAAGAATTATCACTCAACAATGAACAATGTTTATATTAACAAGCTTATAATTACCTTACTTATGATAAATAAATAAGGTGATTAAAAGCTTGTTAATTTAAGTGATTAATTATTTAATATTTAGTATATTATCTTCAATTTCCTCTAGACTATTTTTCCATTTTACCCGCCTCGGTGGAGTAGATGGCTAACGCGCTAGTCGTGTTGTGCTCGACTGCGGAGGACGGGGAGATCGAGGTTCGAATCTCGGTTGGGTGAACTGGGGAGGGTTTTTCCTAAATGGTTTTCCACTCTCTCTCTCCACGCAAATGCGGGTTCACTTCCTCTAATTTAACCTTCATAATCCATTAGCGTAATTAGTACTTAAAGCGTATTACCCGAAACAGGTAGTAAGATGCGGTGCTGAGTAATAAAAATTTAAAAAACTCTATTTTGAATTGTTTACCTTTATTGTCATATATCCATAAATTATTTTACAATTATATTGATTTTCCTCAGACATGAAGATGATTTTAACATATTTATGTGACACAGAAACATTTTGTCATAGAAGACTAAGGCACAATCTTACAATGTCACATTTAAGTCCTCATAACTTAACTGTTCATAAAGTCTAATCGTTGGTTAAACTTGGCGTTGCGTTTTACAATACCATTTTGATGTGCTCGTCAAGTTACGGGCGGGTGCCTTTCATTAGTTCTTATAATCAAGCTTCTCAAGGCCCTAGATTTGTTACATACCTTTTGATTGGCTTAAATCTAACCAATAGATTGTAAGTAACTATTTAAATGTCTGTGAAGTTATGGAGTTGTTAAGGAAAACAGTTTAAAGTATAATATATGTTTATAACACATCATGTTATTCAATAATCATATTCATACATATAAGTTTATAATATATGTTTTTTCTATGCAAATAAAGATGGGTATACCTAGTATGTAAATTTTAACGCTATTTTTTAAGCTTCAAAATAATTAAATATCCAAAATGTAAAATCATTGTCAATTTTTTAACACACAATCTAAATTTCAAATAAAAACCACCTTTAATTAACCATGGGAGTGTACTGGAGAGGAGAAAACGAAGAAAAAAAACACGTCCTATATTAGCCATTCAGGCCTAAGCATAATAACTTACAAGATGATAAAAACCAAGACAGGCCTACAGCAATGAAAATAATTTACAGATTTTGAAAAGAAAAGAAGAGCCTGCAAGGCTAAGCCAAAATAATTGTAATAAAAGTCGATACCAGGAATTAAAAACCTCTGCCCTGCGTTGTACAATGACTTACAAATCACCCTATAAAAACTCGCCCAAAAGAAATGTTGGCATCCCAAATTAAACAGCTATATTAAATAGAAGGAATAAATTCAACATAATTATTCTATTATCATCTCAGTGTTAATCTGGGAGTAATTTGTTCTTAAAAAAAAGAAGAAAAAAACCATGGTCAGGATTGAACATGAGTAAATTTGTTGAAAGGCTGATGCCATACCATACACACCAAAGAGGTGCATACAGAATTTCTTGAAAGTTAGAATTACAACACTGCAAATCTGGGATTAGGTAATCATTGGTGAAACATTTATTTAATTAAAGGTGGACAATATTAAAACCAAGAGAATCCATAAATAACTATCCAAAATTTTCTAAAAATAATAATGTAACCTCACTTGAATAGTAAAAATATTGCCATAAAACAATATGGCGAAACGTTTGGAAGTTAATGTTGACATTAAAATACTAACCGGATGGTATACCTCACGTTAGCTTTAAGATCACTTTAACGAGGATGCTAGCTCCAACTTAACATTGTAAAACCCAAAGTAGTGGTCGTTTTCGCTTAACCTTATGTTACGCCCTAACGAATAGAATAACATGACATTGTAAAATTGGGCCTAAAGCTAATATCCAATAAGGAGAAGGGAATAAAAATATAGACAATATCTTTTTATCATTTATTTTATTATTATGTAAATTTAGGTATTAAATATAATTTAAAAGATAATTTATTCCAAACAAAATTTATATGTTTTGTCTTAAAATGATAAATTAAGTTACTATCACAAAATGTAATGTAATAATTTTTAAGAGCATAATTATTTTAAGGCTTATTCTGGCAGGAGGTTAACCCATGCTTATACATTTCCTTGGAAGTCAAGAGTATTGGGTTGCCTTCCTGTTGAGAACAGAATATAGCTCATATAGCTTCATTCTGTTGACGAGCGAGCATGGTGCGACCTATGGACCTTCTGACTCGTGTGAATCGAGATCAGGATGTTTATGTGTGAGAAGAACACACGTTGTTGAATTTTGGAAGCCATGCTGGATGCATGTGTGGCAGAGTTGCCGTTAGACGAGATGATGATATAACATGTGATCTGGCGGTTAACTCCTCCCGGAGGGTCGATCGCGGGTCTTTGGTTGGTTTTCGTGAGTCCCGTTACTGCACGTGATTCCTCACCACGGGGGATTACCTCATACTTATGTAGTAGTTAGCATCTATCTGGAGTAATAAATATATCTTCTTGGACTAACTTGCAATCCCCACGAACCATCCATCCCAACCACTACCGTTCGGGGTCCATCCCGACCATGTAACACCCTAGGGTGCTCCGGTAGTGTAGTAGTTAGGGTTGGCTACCGGGCACCCAAAATAAATAGGGAGGTTATAAATTCATTTTTTTAAACTCCAACACTAATTTGGTACAGAAATTACAGAAGAAAATTTAGAAAAATAAACATCAATGTGTGTTTTAACTTTGAATTTTTATTTTCAACAAAGCTTTGTAAAATTGTTGACTCCAGTATTTTACTTTCAAATAGAAGTTGAAGAGAACAAATATTCAAAGCTAAGTTGAAGCAATGCACACCCCTAATTATTATATTACAAAATTAAACCGGCTTTAAAGAGGCACCTTAAGGTTTACCAGCGAAAGGTAGGTGGTCAGATATAAAATTCTGGTTGGGCGAACTGGGGATGGTTTTCTTAAATCAGTTTATACACAATGTTTTTCCTTAGACTATCCACGCAAATGCGTGTTCACTTTCTTGAACAATTACCAAACTCATCTATATCTTATTAGATTGATTATATTATTATGATTAGCTCCGCGTCTTACTACCCATTCGGGTTATACGCACTTATGCTAATGTGTAATGGTAGGGTGATTGTGAGATGAAATGAAGGACCTACAGTTTAACGTGGAATCCGAACCACGGTGGAGGCCTGGCATTCCCCAAATTCACAAGTTGTGATTAATACACGACTTGTCAGAGGTGAAGGAAGGGTTTGGTAATCAGATAAATCTGTGCCAGGACTGAGGATTGAACCCCGGACCCCAGCACAGAAGTCCAACACCTTACCCCTAGACCACCAGGTCACCGAGATTGAGTATAAGAGAATACATCATTTATAAAATTAGTGTTAAACAGTAATCACTGATTAACGTTCTTTGCTTCTCAACTTACCAATGTTAAGTATTTTTCTTGTTTCTGAATGCATAGTGAATAGTGTGATTAATTAAAACGTTAAACTATTAGTTAAACTAATAGCAAAAGTAAAATTAATAGACAGTGAAACATTTAAATATAATTATAATCATATAATTCATATAATTACAACTTGGCAACCAAAATATATAATGCCACACAAAGTTAGCAATTCGCAACGGGCATACGTCTAAGGCAGTCTAAGTTTCAAACAGCTATATTTTGCCTTTACTAGATATATCAATTCACATTCTTGACTTGTTTTCAGTCAGAGGATTCAATGATGCCAAGCTCATCAAAGCTAAAATTATATTTACACTAGTGGTAAACAGTGCCATGGTCTGTTACAACAGGCAGAGTTGAGGTCAAGCTACATGCTCTGTGACTTCTAAACAACTCCACACATAAATAGCGTAGGGGGGATGAGGGGTGCTACCTGCCCATATTTTTTTTTTCAAAAATAGATCTTAACACTTTTTATTATTACCGTATATAGTATAACAAAGTATTGACAGAAGGAAAAAAGTTGTACAAGTTAAATTTTCATGTTTTACTCTAAATATTTCAAGAGTTATAAAAGCGTTCAATTTTTTTCTAACGTTGACTTTACAGGCATTGTTTGTGATTTTTACGATAGCCCCAATAAAATTATTGACTTTCCCACACAAGTAGTACAAGACTTATGTGATATATTTTGAACCTCATTAACTGAGACACAATGTTAATTTTTATTTTTTGAAAAAAATTAATGTAAAATTTGTTTTGGTAGTTTTTATCTTCCCTTCACTAGCTACACCAGTAGATGTTAAAAAAAATACATTGTATCCCCTTCTTTGTCCTTCAGGATGAAGGCAGGCATCCTGCAGTACAAAAAAGGGAGAAATCAATTCAGAGTGAGCTGTCAGGACTTAAAGAATGATTATATTATCATATAGATCGTCCATGTAACCTGGCTACTTGATCTGCACACACGCACACGCACACGCGCACACACACATGCACACATATATTTATTTTGGCAAAAGTTGGCATATGAACCATGAAATATGAAAAGTACAACGTATAGCTAGCAAGAATATTAGCTAACCAGACTCGTGAGACAATACAGCCTTTATCAAAGTTACCTATTTTCTAAAAATATAACTATTA
Source organism: Timema californicum (assembly GCA_902141385.1). NCBI lineage: Eukaryota > Metazoa > Arthropoda > Insecta > Phasmatodea > Timematidae > Timema > Timema californicum. The sequence goes on from CABFOW010004194.1 coordinate 18,041, forward strand.
TACAAAATAATTATGGAACCTTTTGTGTTTGTGTGTGTGGGGAAGGGGGGGGGGGGGG
>CABFOW010004194.1:18409-60203 GCA_902141385.1 Timema californicum
GAGGATAACCCTAGAAATTTATATTTAACTTGCTCATATATTTAAAAAAAATAAGTTCTCAGAAAGAGGTAAAATATCTAGCTATATTGGATAACATTTATGCATTAAAAGTTAAGCAAAATAATAATGTTATATACTACAAAGGGTAGTAAGATACGGCGCTAAATATTATTATATACTACAAAAATAACAGTGCGATCAAAATTTCATATAAGTTTATTATTTTATTACATTTTGTTTAATCAAAATATTAGTAAAAAAAAACACCTTTATAAATATGGTCTGACTCAAACAGGACTTTTCTCAAAAAATGGTAGGGATCAAATCATTATATTACGTTCCTAAACAAGCAAAAAAAGTTTAAGGATTAAAAAAAATCAAAGATTAAATTCAAGCAAAAATTAAAAAGACATAAACCTAGCACTAAAATAATGATCCCACCTTGAATAATACATTATTAAGTCTATCTTTACCTAGATTCTCAATATTGAATTTTAAATTATGAATATGTTTATAACTGACTTTGTAAAGAGTTACATATAACGACTACAAACAAATGGAGTAACACTTACCCTCTGCCCTGTTGGACTTGAACTCTGTCATCGTGAGCACTGACCACCTCTCGCCAACACAAAGTTCCTAAGACTAAGCGGAGCCGTCATAATATAGCCAGCTCTAGAAGAAGGCCCCACCCAAGAGAAAAAAAAAATGAACGCGGTTCGGCACATATTAGGTCCCTCTTCCTCCGCCAGGGCCATTCTAAAAGTTTCTAGTTCTATGGATGACCAGCAGAGTCCCCGCTTCGTCCCCTCCTTTCTCCCTCCTACCCTCCCTGCTCTCTGTAAACATGGCTGTCCATTTTCACTATATAATGGGATGTTTTGATAGTATAATCACTCATTGCACCATATGATAACTGAGGTGAGGACGACAGCTTAGGCTGTGACTTAATTGTATTTATCAAAATTCTTTTTTGGTTTAACATGCGAAATTTCATTCAAAATTACTGATTTGGGCTTAATATTTATAATGGTCAATTTTGGGATGGATTTCTTTTTGGTATCTGCAGGGTTATGTTGTATCCTCGTCCTCATTATTTTTAACTAACTTAAGGAACTTATTTTTTGGAACTTTAAGTTTGAGTGCGCATTTTGTCTGTATTTTTCAGGAGAGTAGCGCATGGTAATTGTTGGCATTGTTAATGTAATCTTGGTTGCCTTAAGCAGTCCAAAGGGATGCTGATCATCACTAATTTGTGTGATTTATTTATGACTCTTCTTAGTGGGAATTCATTAATAAGCAGGCACTTATATTCAACGCTGTTTTATTTACTTTAAAATGCGTGCAAACTTTTTATTAGTTGCAAGATATTCTCTTGGAATTGTACTTTATACCAAATCTCCCTATTATAACCGAGAATGGGGTATTAGCTCGAGATTAAAGCTGGCTTTATCATAATTTTGCTGTGTGGTCATGAGAGCCTCTGTAATTATTGGCGAGCCCATTCAATATGGATGTATTTATTTTAGGACAGTCGAATCTATATCTAAATTTATTTAGTAATGTAATGTCCTTGTTTGATACCCATTCGCTTAGCTTGGGGTTATCTTGTAAGCTTCATACTTTTATGGCAAAGTCTATTATTGTTATTCATGAAATATTATATTAATATTAAAGTCTTTGACTTTGAGCGTTCTATTCTATTATTGTTATTCTTGAAATATTATATAAAAATAATAAAGTTTCTGACTTTGAACTTTCTAGTTTATTATTGTTATTTGTGGAACATTATATTAATATTAAAGACGCTGACTTTGAGCGTTCTATTCCATTTGGTTATTTATAAAATATTATATAAATATTAAAGTCTCTGAATTCGAGTGTTCTATTCTATCATTGTTATTCATGAAATATTATATAAATATTAAAGTCTCAAAATTTGAACTTTCTAGTCTATTATTGTTATTCGTGAAACATTAAATTAATATCAAAGTCTCTGACTTTGAACCTTCTATTCTATTTTGCTGTTCATGAAAAGTTATGTTAATGTTAAGGTCACTGACTTTGAGCTATCTAATCTACCTTCATATTCACATGGTATCGTGTTTTCAGGCTTCTAGCAATCATGTCAATTTTTAAGTATAGTGGTACATAATGTTTAACTTCTAAACCTCCAACCTTACACACCATTATCAATATTATTATGTTTATATTTTGTTATTGTTTCTTAACTATATCTATTATATCCAATAAATATTTTGTTACTCTCTACTAACTGCCTGGCTTTTATTTCTTGGGAAAACAAGGTGATTACAACTTTTAAGGACATGTGGTCCCCTATAAAACTCTCAATACAACCTTATGTCCTTTCAGAGAAAATTACATTAGTACCAAAATACTACACATGTTTTAATTTCAAAATGTGAATAATATTTGTAAAAATAAACTTGAGCAGAGAGATTCCAATTTTAATTTTAATTACATCTTTGCACCCCCCCCCCCCCCCCCCCCCNCTCCCCACACACACAAACAAAAAATACCAATGTTCGAAGTAGATCTTAATTTAGTAAATTTAAAATTTAACAGAGCCAAAAAGAGAATTTAGTGTTATATGTTTTCGAAATATAAATCTTGGATTATAATAGGTCCTAGCATTGCCTCCATAGATATCCTGTCAAGAGTTATTTTCCTTTGCACTCCCAGCAGTAAGTATTCAGTACAGTTTCCCAGACGAGGTGGTAAGGTAAAAGAAACTGGCAATAAGGGGAATCATGTGGGAGGGGAATATTTGATGTATAATCAGAAGATTCAGCCACAAGACCGGACATGACTATTTTAGAAGGTAGTAGTAGGTTCAAGCACAGGACGCTCCTGGTGCACTTGGCAGGCACTGTCTCATCCACAAATCGAACAGGTTAGTCGGATCGTAGTTTATATTGCAGCTGGATGCACATTGGATTGCTGGATTGTGGGGAGTGGCGGATAATCAGTTCGGAAAAACATCGTGAAATTGGGTCACATGGCACCATACAAACTGCTAGACAACAAACCGCTCGACAAGCTATAAAAAAATATTTGGAAGGCTGGGTGGGTCAAGTGGCCGACACGACTTGGACCAACTGTTAGACAAGCTCATGTATAAGAGTACAAAGTGATAGATAACCAAGCGATCGACACGAGAAAACAAATCTGTAAAAAGACCAACAGCTAGACACCCAGAAATGACATGGATCAAGTGATCAACATGAGCTAGGCCATGTGAAAGACATGCTCCCATATAAGAGGACAAAGTGATAGACAGCCAAGCGACCGGCATTAGAGGACCAATTGCTCGACAAACATCGAGATGAATCCAGTTAAGAGTGGCTCAAGTGACAGACAAGTTATTTCAAAACTAGCAACATTGAATGGGGTGGATCACTTTCTCCTCTAACTTAACCTAACCTAACCTTAACAGGCTTTCAATTACACAAGAGTACCTTATGCCCCTATATTTGTCGTTCTGCCCCTTGCAGCCCCCCTCCACCCTTGAGTTTAGATTCCAGCCTCCATCCCATACTCTCCTCTCAGCCTTCATCCCCTTATCTTACCATGCACGCACATCGTTCCTATCCCCTCCTCCCAGTCTCCTACCCCCAACCTTGATCTGCACAACTTTCAGTCCCCATCCTGTACTCTTACCTCCTTTCAGCCATACAAATTCCTGTATCCATCCTGAGCAAGAGGTAGTTTGGCTTGATCATGACCGTGTTGATCCCATCCAGCTCCAATCAATCCTTTTACCACCCACCCCACTTACCAGCTGGTCCTTAAACCTTGACAGCTCTTATCTTGTAACTTAAGCTATGTATCCATCATCTTACCACCCACTCCTTGATACCTGATGGCTTAGATCTTGTACCTTAAACGATATATCCTTCCTACTTACCACATATCCTTCAAAATATTTTGAAACGGTACAAAACCATTATGCATCATTCTTCATCCAACACCTTAAACATTGAGACCATTCATCGGGGTTCGATTCCATTCCGTTGAATGAAGGTGGATTTTCATAAATGGTCTTCCACACTCACCCCATGAAAAATTGGGTGCAATTCCTCTAAATTCAACCTTACTTATCCCTAAACACATTAGCGTAGGTAGTATATAGGCGTATAACTCGAACGGGTAGTAACTATCTAGTAGGTATAACATGGTGCTAAAAATTAAAAATATGTATCACTAAATATACAGGCTAGATATCTGATTTGAAAAACAATAAAAATCCTTTTTACTGTCGCTTATTGCCGTTACTAATTTTACATACTATTTTATAAAACTGTAGTCAAATTTCAAGTTTTAATAAAGGCCACTAAGGAGTTTTTATTCAAAGGTTTTCAACTCTTTCTTCATGAAAAAGCGAGTATATTTTCTCTAAATTAGACCCTCCTCACCTCTAATATATTAATATAAAAATAAGATAGTTCATATGTGTTCATACATTACAGAATTAATTGCAACTGTTCAATTCATGTTATTCTTTTATAAGGTCATCATTAGTTTGAGTTATTCTCACCTACATATTTACTTTAGCAAACCCTACAAAAATATGTCAAAAAGTGTGAGGCTAGGCTGATGGGTTGGGGGGGTGGATTATTTGAGTGTAAACAAGGACATTTGTGTATTGAATTAACTGTTCTGTCACTTAGCCAACTCTTAACTGGATGATATCAAAGTTTGTCGAGCAGTTGGTCCTCTCGTGTCTACCACTTGGTTGTCTATCACTTTGTACTCCTATATATATGAGCTTGTCTATCAGTTGGTCCAAGTCGTGTCGGCCACTTGACCCACCCAGCCTTCCAAATAATTGTTTTCATTTTGCCTACCGGTTGGCTGTCTATCACATGGTCCAGCCCATGTCAATCAAATGGTCCATGTCGTTTCTTCATGTCTAGTAGTTCGCTGTCTACCACTTTGTCCTCTCGTGTCGGCCACTTTGCTGTCTATCACTTCGCCTGCTCCCGGGTCACATGATAAGTTTAACTGTACATTATTTGGCCATGTTGTTTATTATTTGATACTTATTTTAATGTCATAAGGCTTTGAAACAATGCTACAACAATATTAATTTTATAGAAAGAACATGTTCATTTTAAGCTACAAAATGGCAACACTGCTGGGTATGAAAAGGACAGTGTTAACGAGGAAACCGATGGTTTTAAGAGTGGGATGCTGAATAGTTACTATTTGAAACTCTCTAACAACTTAATAATTTATCATCATATTAAAATGTTTCCAGCTTGTGGCCAGCACAGTTTAGTAAAATGCCTTAATCTTTATTCAGTTCTTCCTCCCTTACTTTCATTCATTATTCTCCTCTCATGTGTACACTTGTTGTTAACTTCAACTCCATCATCCTCCTTGGGATTTTTCTGCTTTTCCATGCTCATTACATGTCCATATTATCTCACTCTTTCCTCCTCTACTATCTCACCCCTTGTAACTAAACACTTGATTGAACTTAAGAGCAAAATAAATAAAAAATAGGAAAAAAAATACTAATGTAGAAACGTTAATTCTTGAACTTTCTACGTTTTCTGAAATTCAAATTCAATATTAGTAGGTAAAATGAAGATTTGGATTTGAGAAAAATTGTGTTTGATCCATGATCCATCTCTAAAAATCAATTTAATTGTATCCTTAAAGAAAATTACCTCTCTAAAATTTTCAAGAAATAAAAAAACTTTAAAACTTAACAAGCATCGATAATAAGAGAATTCTAATTGAAAGAGGGCTAAACAAATATTAAAAACTCCTGCAGTCAATTTTTTGTTAGAGTTCGATAAAAACACACCCAGCCTCCTTCTGGTCAACACACTCAAAATTTCAATGAAGGTAACTTGTAAAATCTGTCATTCAATTTCATCTCTCCCCCATTAAAACATGCAACCCTAATAATGGATTGGTACTACTCACAGGCCATTGCATTTCCCAGTACACAATGTCGCTGGTTGTTTTGGGGTCAGACTCTAGTATCTGAAGATTGACTGCTGTGTTGTCCCACTGCTTGCGGTATTCTGTGTCGATCTGCACCTGGAGAAAGTCCTCCGCTGTCACGTCATTATAGTTTCCGTACACTGGAACAACACAAATCTCAAAATGACACCTGGGCCGGAATTTGAACCCTGCTCACCTGGACTGTTCTACTGAGTAAGGTACAAAGCATCTCAATGTGGTCATTCAACTATATAAACATGGAAAAATATATGCTAAGACTTAGATATTGTAATTTACAAATTGCAAAGATATGTGTTCAAATTATTTAATTTATAAAATCGAATATTGAAGATAAATTTCATCATAATTAAAACCTTATACAAGTTGTTTGTACTATAAGCATATCTATATTTCCTTTTATAACACACTTTGTATATTTAAGATATTTACCTTGACTCAATATTTGTTAATTGTACAAGTCAAATTGGTCAAACTAACATTCACAACATATTAAACAAACAATTGTCATACTAGTTTTAGCGAGAATGAGAAATAAAACTCATTAAAACAAGTTAAAAGTATAAAATATCTTAAACATATATATTCAATGGTTTTATGATTTTGTTTATATTATAAAAGTTGCAATACAAAAAAAAAGTTTTTATTATTATTATTATTATTATTATTATTATTATTATCATCATCATTATCATTATCATTATTATAATTATTATTATAATTATTATTATTATTATTATTATTATTATTATTATTATTATTATTATTATTATTATTATTATTATTAGCACCGTGTCTTACTACCCGTTCGGGTTGTACGCACTTATGCTAATGTGTAATGGTAGGGTGATTGTGAGATGAAATGGAGGACCTACAGTTTAACGTGGAATCCGAACCACGGTGGAGACCTGGCATTCCTCACATTCACAAGATGTCTTGTCAGAGGTGAAGGAAGGGATTAGTAATCAGATAAATCTTTGCCGGGACCGGGGATCGAACCCCGGCCGCCAGCATAGAAGTCTGACACCTTACCCCTAGACCACCAGGTCACCCTTATGCACTATTCTGTTAGTAAGATACCTCTGGACCTGTGGTGGGTCTTCCTATCCAACCAGCTATAGAACCAATACTTTACTAATATTTACCTTTATAAGCATACAGAGCATTACAGTCCTTTCTCCATATAAGAAGATCTTCTCTCTCGATGAAAGGCACCCAGTTGGTTGTAGCTGCAACATAAACATGACAGTTAGTTGATACAAGCTGATTTGTATTTCAATTACCTAAGAGTCTGCTAGAGGTAACTATGGTAGCCAGACTCTCATACCCATAAAACTAGGGTTCAATCACCAGCGAAGCAAATAGGGGTGAAGGAGTAATAAAGGTATTAAGAGATTTGGGTGATTTTTCAAATATTGTGGTTCCTGTGTTAGGGTATTTATTAAAACAAAATTATTCTTATCATCTTATGTTAGGTAAGATAGATTAATCTTAGAAAATTGCCATATAAATAACCTAAATCAGGTTAGAAAATATATAAAGAATAAATACAGAGTAGCCAGCAGATGAACAAAGTAGGGCTGGGTAGGGTTTTCACTTGAACCGGAAATTATTTTGGTTCCAATAAAGTTAATTAAAGAGTTCTTAGTTGTATAAGACAGAAGAGATTCTTAATAAATACACATATGAAAATTAAATAAATACAGTTGGCATGGATAAAAAGTTTCTACAAACCATTTAGGACCTTTTATGTTTAGTGGCCAACTGGATGATGACAATTTTAACAACTCATAATATAGAAAGATTAAAACTTAGAACCGAAATAATAGAACCAGCAGAGGATAAGAAGTTAGAAAGTTTTAGAATCAACTCATCACTATACAAAAGGATGAATACATGAAAGCTGATTATTTTTATTTTACTGAATTTTACTACTTGTTTAACTTGTTTAGGTATTCTAAATGCTTACCCTAGTTGGTTAAGGATGAGCAAGGTAGAATTTAGAAGAAATGTATCCACATTTACATGAAGGAAAAGTGAGGAAGCTGTTTAGGAAAAAATACCTGCAGTACAGCAAACTGTGATTAAAACTCCGATCCTTCCACCAATAACAATTCAGTATATTGTGGGTGTAGCACCTTAGATCAGGCATGTCAAATGTGCAGCCTGATTCATGATTATATGTGGACTATGGACCTTTGATGAACCAACAAACAATGTGGTCCAATTTGTCTTTTTATAAAAGTTGTCTGAATACAACATTTGAAATTATGACATTTGGAAATTGGTCATTATTCGGTGAAATCTAGAAAGTGAGGTTGGTGTATTATACTCAATAGGTACTCACCAAAGATCAATTTCCAAAAATGGTTAAATTTGTGCACCAAATATGTGTAATATTTGTCAGCACACAAGTGTGTTTTCACCCATGAAAAAGAACAAACACCCGAGCAATCACTTTTACGAATATGTATTTGTCATCTATTTTGAACGTGACTTCAACAAGAGATCTGAAGCCAATCAGACACTTGATGCAAATATAATGTTTCAAGATTTTGGTAAAAAAAATAATTAGATAAGCCTTAACATTTTATGTAAGCTTAATTTATTTTTGTTATGTTAAAGATTTTAAAATTGATATTTTTCTATTTAAGATGGTGACACTATTGATCTTTCTGAAATGTGGACCCCCTCATTATTTTCAATGTTCAATGTGGCCCTTAAGGTCAAACAAGTTTGACGTGCCTGCCTTAGACCATTCAGCGACTAATGAGTGTGTATGAGTACATGAAAGTAGATATAGTTACTTTTTTAAATGTCAGATTTAAGGTTTTTTGTATTGTGAACTGACTGTAGCCAGGCGGTAATATGAATTTCAACAATTAGCTTAATAACAGTTTTATATGCACAGGGTGGCTACAAAAAATATTTTACAAAGTTCCCTGACCTTTCCAGGTTTTCCAGGCAACATTTTTCAATTTTACAACTACTTTTTTCCATTTTTAATGGTGTATCATGAATTTTGTTTTATTTATTATTGATCACCTATTAAAAAAAGTTTACATCTACTAAACATAAATGATTTTATCAGTTATTTAAAAAATTAAAATGTGATTTTATTTCGGTATTGTTAACTTTTGTTTTAGTGTTTAGTTGTGAAATTAATGGGATATATGGGACATATTTTTAATTCCTTGACCTTTTCCTTATTTTTAGTTAAATTCCCTGATATTTCCCTGTTTTCACTGTCATCCAAAAATTCCTTGACATTTCCCTGTTTTCCCTTTGATCCAAAAATTCCCTAACTTTTCCAGATTTTCCCTGTTTGTATCTACCATAATGCAAAGGTCCTGCAACTCACAAACGGTTTTGGCACTTAGATGGGAGATGTCAATTGAAATCAAGTGTCAAATCAACCAAATATATTTGTGAGATGGATGAAAACATAACAGTATTTAGTGATATTTAGTGTCAGAAAATTCTTATGCCGAAATGGATTTGTTTCCATTTACTAATCATAAATTAGTTGCCCGGGATCTGAGTGTAGTATATGTCCTAGAATGAATTTGGATAAGTCACTAATAGTCAGATATTAAAGAGCTCTTAACAGCTTTGCTTTAAACATGTTTTATAACCTGTATCAATGGCAATATGCATCAAAGTCAAGCTTGTTTTGTCTGGTTTGCTGACGACAGAGAGTTAAGATAGTGTATTTAAAGTGCTTCATGTTAAATGGTTTCCCACTCACACAAATGTGGCACCTCATTAGTTTAGTTAATTTAGGTTAACCTGAAAGGTTGGTACACATGGGGTAGAAACAACCACAACACAAAATAAAATAGTTAGATGCAATTGTTTATTTGTCTTTTTAAATGGATTATATCAAATTTGTGGTACCTATTAGGCTTAGTACAGACACATTTATTTATTTAATATATTTAATGTGTACTTTCTGAACCAACTGATTATATCAGCACATGAGAATTTCTATGAGCAAGACCGAAAGGACATACCAATTTTGCCAAGAAAGGTATTTCCACATACCTTCCAAGGTCCTTTTAAGTTACATGCCCCAATCGACATAGGACCAACGGCTTTACTTCCACTCCAAAGGAAGTACCGGTAGTACAGATAAAACTTACGGTCTTTGCAGCAGGAAGTTTTCTCATTACAGCTGCAATAGTTGACTCTGGGGTTTGAGACATCAACCACGAGCCGCTGGTGACAGTGACGGCATGTCACAGTCCTCTTCAGGAGCTCGTAGATACACTGAAGTTCATTCATGTGACTGTAGAAGTGCAAACACGTTAAATTTGCATAGAGCAAATTTTACTCTCCCTAACATTAATATTATTATTAGCACCGTGTCTTACTACCCATTCGGGTTATACACACTTACGCTAATGTGTAATGGTAGGGTGATTGTGAGAATGAAATGAAGGACCTACAGTTTAACGTGGAATCTGAACCACGGTGGAGGCCTGGCATTACTATCCCTAACAATTTTAGGATTTGGGTTGCATTTTGTAGAATTAACCTACATTTAATTAAATATTGGAAACAAAGGCTTATTCCTTACAAGCCAATACTGTGGATAGATAATGGTTCTACAATCACACATAAAGAAGCTAAGCAGAGACAGGTGATGAAATTAAATTGGGTTTATTTGGAGGTATAGAAGTAATCAAACACATTTATGTGGGAGGTGAGTGGGAAAGCATTAAGAGAAACCACCCTTAGTAGACCTGATGAGGGATTTGAGCCTCAATCTTCCTGTCATGAGCAAGCCAGTCTAGCACAAGAGAGACGCCTTAGACAATTTGGCCACAAAAGCAGGGGGACAAAGAAATTAGTATTTGTAAAATGTCAAAATAAGTATAGGGGATGGTGCGCAAAAACCAGTAGGACATATAAGATACTTAAGTTTAACAAAACTTTAATGCAAGAAATTAGATAATACTATCATCACTATATTCACAAAGAAACTGAGAACCAATTAAAACTAAAATTAAAATTACTAAAAATATTTGTTACAAAATATAAATGACTCAAAACCCACCTAGGTCAGTACTGAACCCTCTAAAACAACTTTTCTTAACCCAAAATTACTAAAGCTATACTACCATTAAAGTCGCAAAAAATCTTTAAGATTGTGTTTGTTATAGAGCTGATTAACAGAGAAACTAGAGCTCTGACAACTCTAGAATCAAGGAGTGTTAGGGGTAGTACAGTAATACAAACACAATTTAAGTCTACAAATAAATATTTTCAAAAAAGTCCCTGTACAAGGCAGTTCAACATCTTTATTAATGTGAAATTATTATCTGTGGCGAATATACATCACTCACTTTTCCAACAGACAAATTTCTTGTAAGTTAAAGGGGTTAAATTAATTTTTCTTATCTAATCAAAAACAATATTGCACACACACTAACAATTTGATATCTAGGAAACTCACAAAAATCTCTATTAAAACTAAAGTGAAAACCTGATAAAGATCAGTAATGACACACTCGCCGGAAATCTAATAGTAGCCTATACAGCGTTAAAGTTATAAAATAATTTTGAGGCAAATTATGTATAAACAAGAACTAGCCTTCATTACAGTAATCACTTGGCCGACTTTATCTAGACTTGCTATCGTTCCTTTCAGTATACATTAGAATCTCAATTAGGTAATATTCACAAAAAAAGCAATTTGACTTTTGTAACTATATTAATTATTATTATCATCATCCTCATCATCACTGCATCTTACTACCCGTTCGGGTCTACACACTTACGCTAATGTGTAATGGTAGGGTGATTGTGAGAGAAAATGGAGAACCTTCAGTTTAACGTGGAATCCAAACCACATTAAACTGTAAGTCCTCCATTTCATCTCACAATCACCCTACCATTACACATTAGCGTAAGTGCATATAGCCCGAACGGGTAGTAACACGCAGTGCTAGTAATAATAATTTAATGTTGTAAAAATAAAATAGTTTCAAATAAATATTGAGTACCTAGCTAAGTATAGTATCAATCGATTCACTGTTCCCTTGTGAGTATAATGATGCTGATACATTTTTAATGATTTGCTATGTTACATAAAAATGTGTCTTTTTTGTACTGGTTTTAGCACATCATTCCCAAAATTAGTTTTCCAAACATTTGTCAGATTAAAGTCAATAGTAATACTATTATAGCGCTTGCCTGTAAATATTTTCATCCGGGATTCTCTCCTTATCCCAGTTGTAAGCTGTAAAGCCAACTGCTCCAAGCAAAAGCTCCTTGCCTTTTCTTGTGACTTGCTGCCCCATCTTGTTGACAAATCGCTTGAGGGCTACTTCCCCCCACAATCCACTGTATAGGCTAAACATTTGTTGACCTCTTCTTATTCTATGTGCCACCACACACTCGCACTGCTTAGTGCACATTTTTACAATGTGGACAGAATGTCCTTTCATTGCCTGAGGAAACTTTATAAAACTTTCTTTAAAAAGTTTGATAAGAGAAGATTGGAGGGGAAATAGCTTCATGTCTTTAGCAATGAAGGTTTTGTTTAATGTGTCAAAGCTTAGATACATTTTTTTCCTTAAATACGAAGTACAATACTGGAAATAATTTGACTGAATATTAACCTTAAATATCAAACAATTATTTAACAAATGTTTGCCTTTCATCTGTGTAAAAGAAGGATGTCGATGAGTTATAAGCAATCCTTTAACAACACTATTGTGAAACATTGTTAAACAAGTCCTTGAACAGCTCTAATAATATTTAAGACAATAAAGCTGAGTAGTTGGTTACATTTTTACTAAAATACACTATTTATTTAATATTCGGAAAAATTATAACTTTAGCACACTGATAGAAGTATGAAATTATCAAAGGTTAAAACCTAAATATTATGCTTTTTGTAATATTGCGTTACCAACAATATAGAAAAGATTAGCTCAATTGTCAAAGATTAAAATCCTTTCGTCCGGTGGGGTACGTTCGTGTACTGTTGAGATCTTTCGTCCTGTGACTTGTTAAAATAATTATAGTGGGATGTTAATCTAGGAGTAATCAGTCTATTGCTTTTGTTTGCAGCAAAAATTTAGTTTTTAATGTTTTGGTATCAGCCTTTAATCAATCAAGTAATGGCGACTAGTAGTTCGGGTTGTAGTTGTGATGCTCCTGCTGATTTTCATTTATCCTCGTCAATAGAAGATAGTGGGAGTAGATTAAGTTTAGCCCTAGAAAAGTGCCCGCTTTGTAATAGAGCCAGAAAAACTTTTTACTGTGTTCAGTGCATACAGAACGGAGATTTTTTCCATTCTAACAATCATTACGCAGATAGGTACAGTTTTACAAACACTTTTGCACTATTTTACGTCATATTATATTAAATCATCTACTTTGATAACACTGACAATATTAGCCAAAAATAGTAGCTACAGATAAATTAAGATAAACATATTTTTAATGAAATGGGGTTGGTGATAATTTAATACATTTTTTTTTTTTTGCGTTTTGTATTTAAAAAAATAAACAGCACATTTGCTTCGTTTGAATAGGGTAGTATTCAAAATAATGATATTCTTAAAGCCAGTTACAGAAAATAATGCTGTTTTATAAATACTAAATTATGTATAAAGGGAATAACCTGATTGCAGGTTTTTTTTCTAACTAGGCCTAGGCCTATAATTCTTTTATCTCACCATTGAAATTTTGAACTTTTATTTTTTATTTTATTTAAATAGCTAGGCACCTACACTAGTGTCTTAGTTGCTTTGGTTTTTAAATGGATTCTCTTAAATTCTTTGAATATCATTTAATATTTCGATAGTTTTTTCTATTTAATATTAAATGGGGTATAGTATGTACAATCTCACCTTTTAGGCCCCCCTGCCCCCAAAGTATTTTTGTTTTTACTTGGTGAAAAATGACTGCATATCTATTAAGAAAAAAACTCGCCTTTAGAAACTCATTAATCGGCGGGTATGAAACCTAAGTCGTACCTTTTAGGTGATTTTGTTCCTCTAAAAAAACTTAAATCACAAAATATATACTAGCATTATACTCACAAAAAGGTGGGAAATCTATTGTAATAAATTCTAGATTATTAAAAAACTTTGTTATTATGAACATGTCAAAACCATACTCACCTAAGTGACACAGGAACAAATGTAATTGGAAAATATGAAAAAATTGCACATTTATATCCAAATACTGCCTTGGTAATTGTATCAATCCTGCATCCACTTCTGATTACCAAACCCTTCCTTCACCTCTGACAAGACATCTTGTGAATGTGAGGACTGCCAGACCTCCACCGTGGTTCGGATTCCACGTTAAACTGTAGGTCCTTCATTTCATCTCACAATCACCCTACCATTACACATTAGCGTAAGTGCATATAACCCGAACGGGTATTAAAACGTGGTGCTAATAATAATCATAATAATGCATCCACTTTACATATCCAAATCACTTTAGCCTTACAGTAGGCCCTACTCATGCTTTCCTCTGTTGACAAATCCACCTGCATGTCTCATCAAATGTGTTTATTTCTGATCTATATCGTCTCATAATTTTAATCACTGTCCTTAGGAACTTCATTTTAATGGCCTTGTGAATTGCTTAACTATCTCTTTTATTTACTACACAGCTCTCCAAACTTTGTCATGATTGGCAGTAGGTATGTTTTGAAATTTGTTTGTTTAGCTCTTGAAAGCACTTCTTGATCCTAAACTAGGTTCTATACTTGATTAAAGAAACTTGATCCTTTCGTTACTCAGCTCTGCACTTATAGTTTGGCCCTTTCATTATTTGCCATAACATTTCCAAGATATTTACAGCTTCCCACACATTCAATCCTCTCTCCATCAAGTTTAAGGTTCCACTCGGTGGATGCCCTGCTCATTCTCATTGATACTATACTGCTCTTACATTTAACCTACTAATTGAACTTTATGTTCCAGTGATCCAGTCTTCTCTGCACCCCTAGCGCCATCTTTCCCCAAATGGTAACATCACCCACAAAAACAAGCATTTATTTCCCCATTTTATATTGCTTTAATTTCCTTTGTGATTGCATCCATAGTGTGCTGTATAGCTGTGGTAAAAGTGAACCACATTGTTGCACTCCTCTCCTAAACCAATCAGGTCTACTATCTCCCACTTGAACGCTGCTCTCATATCCTTTATATAACAGTTGTACCTTTCTTAGTTAGTTTGGAACCCCGAAGGTTTCTAAGCCCGCCCATATTTTATGTCTCGGCACACTGTTGTAAACTTTTTCCAAATACAAAATTACGACTATCATATCTCTCCCAGTAATTTTACATTATCTAGTTAAGAGCAAAAATAATATCTCCTGTTTCTCTGTTTCTTCAGACCCTGTGTTTTCCACCTCAAATTTGTGTTCCACTATGTTTCTTAATCTTTTTTCTTATTATCTTTTCCATTATCTTTAGGCATTGCAACAATAGGGTGTTCCTCTGTAATTGGTGTACTTTTTTCTACTTTCCTTCTTGAACAGCAGTACTATTAACCCCTTTTCCCAATCATCTGGTATCATGTTCCCCTTCCCTATTACTCCCAGTGTTCGGTGTAGCGACTGTATTCCTGCTGCTTTTATCATGTCTGCCATCAGTTCATCTTCTACAGCTGCTTTTCATCCCTTCATCTGTCTCAGGGCACTCTCCATTTCAGCCCATGTGATAGGCTCTTGTTCCACATCAATATCACTAACTTGTCAAAGTAACCCTTCTTCTTCACTCTGATCCCTTCCACACCTCTGACAATGCTCTCATATTCCATTTCTATTAATGCTTTTATATCTTCTATGTTTGATATCTTACTTTTCAACATTCCAAATTATCAAATGATGCTTATTAATATATGTTATCATTAGAAGAAGTTTGATAATATAAGAATAAGTCATTATATCTATACAGAAAAGCTTGGGTTCACATCAGACTGAAGTTTTTTTTAACAAAAAAATAGCAAAATTAGAACTTGTTTTTTTAACATGCTACCTTTATCTTCTCTTGCTCTTGGTGTTAAGATTTGCGGAGAAGCAGTTGCAGCTCTTGCGGAAGAAAAATGAGCTAAATAAAGTTGAGGACAAATGTAAAGATTTGTTGTGGCGACGGTTACAAACAAACCATTCGGTGAGTCAAACTTGGATGTTGTCTTTTCAGGGCTTGCCCCTTCAGTCTCCCCTCCTCCACATTTGATACCCATTCCTGCTTCCTTTTATAAAACTAATAAGTTTAGTACAAATGTTTTAATCTTTATGGTTAGGGTGTGGGTATGAGGAGGGTGTTCAAGAAAAGTTGTACCAACCTGGAAGGAGAATTGAAAATTATTAGGGATGGGCTACGGCTCTTTATTAACAAACCAGAATACTGAAGTTTGGCAACACTGCAATAGGGGAATAGTTAACTACACAACCATGTAATCAACGGCTATTATTGTTTATTAGTTCAGTTTTTCTTTCTGTGCATTTTTTTTATTTATTATGTGATTTATCTGTTTGATGTTGTAAGTTTGGGTCAAGTATTCTTGTATCACATTAATAAACCACTATTTAGGCTATAAGGCCCTATACATAATTATAGGAATCTTTGAGTGGATAAAAAATCTCTTACTAGGCTTCGAAACAATACCCTTTTTGCCATTATTAACACATACTATATTATAGTAATTATTATGTTGGTGTTATTATGTCCATAACTATCAAATATTAATTTCTATTTCGATGTTTATTTTTTTAAATTCTTTTCACTTTTTAAAATACTTTTATTTAAATGTTACAAAACCCACATAGTTTAACAGGCGTTCTTGATTTATTTTATTTAATTGAGGTATTTAACGGCTTTTCTTCCCCTCTGAGAGTAGTTGTGTTATGTATTTTTATCGTTCAAGAAAAATCGGTCGACCCTGGCGTAATTTAAACCCACAAACATCAGGTCTCAAGGAAAGCACTTTACCCAAAGACCATCAAGGTCAAGGGTGCCCACAGCATCTTTCTCCAACGGGTTGGGGGTCAGGGGTAAACCAGGGTCCCCACCCTGCGAGTGCCCCTGACCAAGATCTGCCATAATCATTAAATATCATTACAGTTTTAAATGAAAGAAAACAGGAAATATTAATGTATTCTTCCTTATAAGCAGAATATTTCTAGAACCCTTGACGTTGCTCCAAGTAGAGTTGCTACATTTAACACTATGGCCTGATACTAAAGATGGCCGTGGATAGGCCCTTCATGTCCTTTGAAGCTGGATTATTTATTTTACAGCTATTTTGCCTACTAGTGGCTTAACCTGACATCTTTAAATTACTAACCAGACCCCAGAATATTGTCAACCAAATATTAATTGAACACAAAAAAAAAACATTCCATTGTGAGAAAGTTTACCTCTTGGTTTCTAAGAAACTAATTTAGATTGCAAAGGTAAAATTAAGTTTATGATTCAAGATTCTAATTCTAGAAAAAGTGGATTTGACCTATCACTAGAAACTACACTTCACAAACCCTAAGCCTTAAAAGAAGCCAAACTGTTATAAACCTTATTCACATCTGTTTTGAACTTAAGATTTTTCTTTTTTGTTAACACACTTCTTATCTCCTATCACAAAATATTTTGCCAACTAGCTTAATGGGTTAATTTTTAAAATATTATATTTATCACTCAAAATTATCTAAATAAAACTATTTCAGAAAGTATAATAACAACAGTCAAAAGCATTACGAGCCATGTAGGCTTAGAACGTGTAGACTTTACCTCCTCAGTAATAGTCAAACAGAATGATATGAAGTATGCTTACCACTTTTGAAACATTTTAAGCACTTTTCTTGAAGAACCCTGTGAACATATTCACATAGTCTTACTCTATGGAATCCTAGTCATTTACTTTTACTACCCTTCTCTTTTGTACAAAAGTGTGAATTTTAAATCAAAGGTAATATTTATACTTTGGTATTAATATAAATAATACTCAAACCAATCTCTTTTTCAAAAATCCTAACCACGGTAATATATTTCTTCCAACGATATTCCATAAAATACCGTGTATCTAAAAACCATATCTTAACAGTGAATACTAACACACAGGCTGCAAATCATTGTAATTACAGGAATGTCTGTATACAAGGGTCCACATTTATATTAATTTAAATTAGTTTAAAAATGACACCTCTACACAGGAATTGAGCCCGAGATCTTTGACTTAGCGCGCCATCGCTCAACCACTGAGCCATCTATTGTTTGTCTTGTGCTAAGGGCAATTCTTCACTCACATCTTAAGGCCGAGTCTGAGATGGACATGAGGAAATTGCCTGCTACATAATATGAGTGATCAATTAATAATTACCCGCCTCGGTGGCGTAGTTGGCTAACGCGCTTGTCGTGTTGAGCTCGACTGCTGAGGACGAGGAGATCAAGGTTCGAATCTCAGTCGGGTGAACTGGGGGTGGTTTTTCCTAAATGGTTTTCCACTCTCCCTACACGCAAATGCGGGTTCACTTCCTCTAATTCAACCTTCCCAATTCCTAATCCATTAAAATAATTACTGCTTAAAGTGTATAACCCGAACGGGTAGTAAGACGCGGTGCTAAATATTATTATTATTATTATTATTATTATTATTAATTAATAATCCATCACAGACTTAGCCTTAAGCTATGAGTGAAGATGACCCTGAGCAAGGGACACCTGGGTAGCTCAGTGGTAAATCATTGGCGTACTAATCCAAAGATCCCGGGTTTGATCCCCATGTAAGTTTTTAACTAATTAAAATTAATATTTTATCAGTCTTAAACTAAAGATTAATGGCTCTAGCGTGAGTCATTTTTTCTTGACTATGTTGTTAAACTGCACACTCACTATTTTTCTTGTTATACAAACATGAATTGTTTTCTTTCTATACATTTGATGTTAATATGTGCAAAAAAAACAACTTGCAATGATTCAGAATTGAAAGGCATTGAGGCCTATTCAACAACCTTTTTCTTAGCCACTTTTGAAATATTGGTTCATTGGTTTTTAATACGTAACCAAAATAGTTTAGTAGTGGTATTTCTTCACACATCACTAGCAAACTAAACCAAACCAAGTTTATTTTTTAGCCAATGTGCCTACAAATATGCTAGAAAGGTTTTTTTATCACCATGTCTTACTACCTGTATAGACTATACGCATATATAATACTCTAACGGGTTATGGAGGAGGAAGGAAGCATTTTTGAGAAACTCTAACCCCATTTAGGAAAAACCACCCTCAATAGACCCAACCAGGATTTGAACCCCGTCTCCCCCTTCATCAGCATGCCACTACAACACAGGGGTGATGCCTTAGACCTTTTCATTTTTTGTTAGATAGTTGTCACTTATAGTGGGTACTGGTATTTGAGTTTATAAATAAATAAAACAAATATTTGTATTTTGTACCTTTTAGCATGAAGAAATGGCTGCTTGTAGAGAAAGGATCAAACTCCTTCGTATGTTGGTACAGGAGAAAAAGAAAAATATTAACAAAGGTAAAATCATGTACCTAGTAAACTATTGGAAACATCTCTTCTAATACTTTTGTGTAGTACTTTGAAAATGTGTATGCTTACATTTATAACTCTGTATAGTTCACTAACAACTATCATTTACTTAACAGGTAAAAATATGAAATCCATATGAAAATTATTGAAGTTAATTACAACATAAATGTGTGAAATAAGTTACATGTATTAATTTATTTGGTTAGCAAATCTTTTGTTCAGTGATTATCTACATTTATTAATAGCAAGTCTTATTTACATTTGATTTACATTGTTTTGTGTTCAACACACCTTTTACCAAACATTTTCATTCAGAATCATTTGTTAAAAGTTCACAACTGAAGAAAAAACCTTTTAAAACATAGGATTTTCTTTAGAGGAAAACCAAGTATTATGCTTGAATTTTATTCTAGAGTTTGAGGGGTCATTCTGTAAATACTGAACAGGGGGAAACTATTATATACCATTACTGCCTTGTCTGGACTATATTGCTTTAACAACAGCCCTCAAGCTGCCATTGAATGAAATTATTATTAAAACTCAATTGAGAGCCAACCCTGCCTTTCTAGAAATTTATGGAAAAAGAAAGCTTAAGGCTTTAGAGTCTGGCTCTTTTAAGTTTGATTAATTTTAACAAATTTGAACTACTAAATATAGTAATAAATACATTTTTTTGATAAATTCCTTGGCCAAATTTTATTTTTCCATGTGCCATAATATCTTGAATTAAAATTTTTAAGAACATACTTTATAAATTCAATATTTCTCTGTGTATATCCTGTTGAAAATACATTTTTGTGCACTTTTAATATCTTGGAGTAGTTTATTTGTAAACTTTTTTTTATAAATACTCCACAACTTAGGCTATTTGGCATGGTCACGAAAATGGCCTTTAGGAGTCTTTCTGCCAGGATGTAGAGGAGCACAAATTTGTGGCTGCATATGCCTGTCTAGAATATGAAACAAGGAAAAGGTAATCTTAAAAAGCAAGTCAATGTTTTCAAAGCACAAATAGTATAGTGACCATGTAAACTCATCAGAGGGAGAAGGGGAGTGTTATCAGTAGATAAACAAGAGGCTTTGCAGGGTGAAATGCTCATTTTCTTTCCTCACTTTTTATTTTGTACATTGGTGTCTAAGTGTGATAGTAGCTTCGAAATCTCCAAGTAGGTAATCTCGTTAAGTGGTAAATTAATAATATGGTGCCTATTTGTTGAGTTTGTTAGTATTAACCACCAATAGCTATCATGACACTTGAATGAAGTTATTGAAAATCGATTACTCTCTCACTGAATTGAAGGGATTTAAAAATAGTTATGACCTATCTTTCATTTTTATTTCTTTTAAAACTTATTTTCAAACATTGAGGACCTTATTAGCTTGAATACTAAGACACTTTTATTCCGACTAATAAATCTTCACTCCCTGGAGTGCATCATAGCTGTTAAATCAGACTTACCTCACTACTCTTGCCTACAACAAAGCCTTTTGAATATTTTAAGTCACTTTGTTTGCGACAGGTGAAACTGAGAATGCCAACCTGACCAAGACTAACAGAGAGCGGAGTGCGCGACTCCCGCGATATGAAGAGAAAGTTGGTAAAATGGGGCATTATGTCAGGCAATGGGAACACAATGTTAAGAAACAACAGCGTGCACTAGAGGCGGTGCATCAAGACCTCAAAGAAGTCATAAGGTAAGAACTAGGATCATCTTACCTATGGTATCAATCTCACAATAGATTATGATTGCCGATGATGCAAAGATCCTGTTTTGAATCTTGGATGGGATCACAACTATTACTTTCTTACATGTGATTTATTGATGTGGTTTCCTCATCCTATCTTTGTGCTAATCATGATGCACTTCCCACAAACAAATTTCCTCTTCCTTCCCACTTAGTTTAATCAATAGCGAAGGTAAGACTCTGAAAAATTGACAGCATAAAGCCCTCTTGAGTTGAAGGTGGTTGTGTTTTCTGATAGCTCATGATATTAATTGATCACTCATATGTAGCCAACAATTTCCACATGTCCATCACAGACTCTGCCTTAAAATATAAGTGAAGAATGAGCCTTAGCATGGGACAACTCCTGGATAACTCGGTGGTTAGATCATTGCTGTACTAAGCCAAAGGTCCTGAGTTCGATTCTCGTGTCCAGGTGTCAATTTTCAATGTAAAGCATATTATATTTAGATGCGACTATAACCGTAATTAACAAATATAATAGCTTAGCTTGAATCCTAAGTCTCAAATATGAATCTTAGAAAACTTGATAAGCATATAATGGTATGCTTTTTTATTTATTATTTCTAATTATATTTACATTAACTCTTTAGTTTATATATAAACTAAAATTCTTAGCTAAATTATATGTTTAATTTTTTTAAATGTGAATTCATGTTTAGTTGAGTGGTAAATTAATGTTCAGGGAACTTGCTGATAGGTTCGTCCTAAAACTACATTGGGCTAAAGCACTAGTAAACATCATAATAACTATTTAAAAAAATCAGATTCAAAAAAATATATGTAATAATACATATTTATGTTTCAAATACTCAAATAATTTGTATTGGTCAATCATGCGTGTCATTGTTATTAACTCAGATCGAGTGTGCAGCAGTTGGTGACATACATTTTTCCCATCACTGCGGTACAGCCCACACCCCCGGGGACAGGGGAAGAGGACACAGTGACAGCCTTAGCCGACGCAAGCAGAACCGCTTACGTGCGGGGTCATTGGATCCTCACCGACAGTTCGGGAGAACTCCACCACTGCATTGTGGCCCCGACGCTGCCAGGATCAGGGGATTACTCGGCCTACAGTGCCTGGGTCGCCACTAACAAGGAGACTGGGGTACACACTATCAATAACTTCAGAGGTCACTTTGCATGTGTGATCATTCAGTCTAATGTGTCAGGCTCGCAATAAACTGGATAACCAAAGATGAAATTTAATTTTGAATCTTGGTAAGGTTTACCCGCATGTGCTTTAATACTGTAGTTTTACCATCCTCTCCTCACGCTGAAGTGGGTGCACATGCCATACTCTAAAATAACCTCTTAAAACCATCCCTTAGATAGAGTCTTTAATTACCTTGTTGTTTAACACATTGGTAACTTTTCCTTGGTCCGCTTAAGTGGCCAAATGGTCCAAGTCATCACTCTTGCGTTAGACTGGCCTGCTGATGACGGGAATATTGGGGATTGAATCGTGGTCGGGTGTACTGAGAGTGTATTTTCGCAAATGGTTTTCCACGCAAATGTGGGAAGAATACCTCTAGAAGGCTTCCTTTCTCAACCCTACCCCATTGGATTAATCATTATAAATGTGTATAGCCTAAACAGGTTAGTAAGTAAGCTGGGGTGTTAAAAAAAACTACTTGAATGTGAAGGTGCATGTCCACCACTTATAATTTAACACAAAATAGGCTTTCAAAATATTTTATTTAAATATTAACACACTATAATGAATTGCTATTCTATTTTTAACATAGGTTTTATTGCTTTCAATCTATTTTAGTGTGACATAATTACCTTGAATATGTACTTGAGCATATCATTTGATTTACTCTTTTACTTAAGAGCTTGACTGCTAGCACTTCTCACAATTTTCTCTACTCAATTGTAGGTGTGTAAAACTTTGTGAGCATGCGCATTGAAATAAAAAGTGTTTTTTTTACCTAGCAGGAAAGTTTTAAAATTTCCCTTTAACATGTGACTAGATCCACACTTCCAATGAGAACTTGTTTTGGAATCATGAGTTTAACTAAAGTGTTTCTACTAAGCTATAATAATTTTTTTATGTAATTCTTTCGCAACTCTCACAAAATTAATTATGTGCAAACATGAGTTTATGCATATAGATGTTATTGAGTTTATAATGTAGGGACGAACACCATATGGCTTTTACAATGAAAAGAAGAACACAGTTCACACTTTACATTGCTGCCATCGGACAAAGAGGTAATGGTTGTCTCTTAAAGAAAATTGATCGTCACCGCCCATTCCCCCAACCTAGGTTTCATTCTATCGAAATTCATCAGGGAGGAGTGTAAAACACGCAATGCAATTTCCTTAAAGAGGCGACCATTAACTCTTTCTCCAATGGCAGCAATGTAAAGTGTGAATTGTGTTCTTTTCATTGTAAAAGCCATATTATGTTCATCCCTTTTATATGTTTCTATTCACCTTTCCTGTACCTTCTTCCAAATTAATAATTAAATAAATTTCTCTGTTTTTTAACTGTTTCCTGGCCAATTATTAAAAACAAATATAATATCAGCAATCTTTGCCAAATTACTTGAATTAGATGTTGAACTAATCTCTTACACTGGGTTATGTCTTCTACTTTTGATTTAGAAAATTATTGCAAACATATTTGAGGATTCCAGTAGGTTAAAATTTCCCTAACTTTTCCAGATATGTGTCAACCATAATATCTTTACTATTATTTGTAAATAAAGAATTTAAAGTCAAAACATATACTTACATATATATTATTTATGTTAATCGGTGTTTGGGTCAACTATATTATCAAGGTTACCAAAGTCAAAAAAATTTTAAGCTCTATTAGACAATGTATTGAGCTTTAGATTGCACAACAATCAGAAAAGACTACATTTTTGTTGAACTTTACCAATACAAATACTGGGATTTGGTCACCAAGTAATTTGACTTGGTGAATTTTTGCTTAGTATGACAATTATTATATTACTTAATTAAATACAACATTCATCGGTGGGAGTTAAAAATAAGATCTTGTTTTTAAAATTAAAAAAATAATTTAAATCATTTAAAAATAACTGTTGGTTGTACTAGTTTGTAGTGGTGAAAACTGAAAAGATAAACCATAAGCATAGTTTGGTCAATATTTTAAAAACACTTCAGTTCCTATTTAAATATGGTTAGTACTAGGGATGCCAAACTCGATTCTTCGATACCTCGATATCTTCTATTCTTAATAGCATTGAAAGAATTGAGAATCGATCTTAATATTACGATTCTCTATCATTTGATTCTTAGCCCTCAATGAAAATACTGGCAACTAATAGAATGGCAAAATTCAGAACAAGTAGTAATTGAATATCTCCGATATTAGTTTATTTACTGTTATTTGCGACTATATTTTGGTTTAGTTAACAACCCTATTTGGTGAATTTAAAAGACTTGTACTTTCGACAATTGAAATATGCTTTAATACTTGGTAAACAGATCTTTTTCCTGTTAAAAAAATGAACTTTTGTATAATTTAAATTCTTTGCTCTCTTCGCTATTCTATCAAGTTGAATAAATATATCTTTAAATGAGGTTGGATGCTTGGAAAAATAATTAAATAGTAAATGTTCAAGAATCAAGATTGAACTTAATAATCTGAATTGAGAAAAGAAGGTATCGTGACATCTCTAGTTAGTACCCTTTGAGGTCTAGAGGTCGGATTTCCTGGCTACAGACCCAAAGGTCTCAGGTTTGATCCCAGGACACTACCAAAATCTATCTTTGAAGTGGGGGTCAAGAACAAGGACAAACTCAGCCTTGTGAGGACAAATGTGAAGCTACTTGAATAAATAAGGAGCAGGTCCGGTTTATAAAACTGAGATTAACGGCCGTAGGGGTGGTTGTGCTGACCACCACACACTATCTGCAAATGGTGGCACTATTATCGCAAATGGTGGCAGCCGATTAGTATAGTTCGCTTGCAGGCTCACACCATGAAGGTTATTTTAGTACCCAGAATGTTATAAATCTGAACCTCATGTCTTAACATAAGAAATTATGATAATCATAATGATATTTACTTTATTGCATTAATTCATAAGTTGCATAGAAAAAAAAATAGTAACATTATGTTAACATTTTGCACCATTAATTATAATCTTATTATATTCATTTAAGTGGTAAATACCGGTGGTTGGTCTGAAGTCTTCTTTTTAAATTTTTCCTATATCTATATTGGATTAAACTATTAATAAGCATCATAAAAGCTCTAAAACAAATTCAAATTTTGCAAAAAAAAAAAATCACCTAAAATATAGCTAAGCATATAATATATTCGAAGATCCAAATGGCCGAAACCTATTACTAGTCAAAATTGTAATTTTGTGCTCATAATTTTCTTGGAGACAAATTGTCGTTCCTTCACAAGCTTTCTAAAAACAATTTAAAGAATTATTTATCTTGTATGCTCAGTCGAGTGTGTTTGTCTGACCAAGCTTTTGACATAGGTACCAGGAGGAGGGACAGATTCTGTGGACCACAACCCTGCCTACAACCTAGCGGGCGCCCTTACATATACCACCCAACTCATCAACGTCCTGGCATACTACCTGGATGTACGGTTACCCAACAAACTGTGCTATAGTGACTTCTGCGGTCATGAGATGAGCGACCCCACGTTCGCCAGAAGAGTTGCCAAGCTTAATGCCAATGTGCTGCACTTGTGCTTTCTCCAGAATGTGGAACCTGAGAGGCTGCACTCCACACACACACTTCACAATGTGCTCAACCTACTGGACACGACAGTCAGCGATCTGGGCAGGTGCGTTCTACCCCCAACAAGTGGATTGACTCGATATGAGTACACAAGCAAGTTCAGTGAAATATATTAATAGCAGACATCTTTCGAGATTAAAAACATGTCCATTATTTGGAGAAAAAAATAATATTTAAAAAAAATCATACTTCTAGAACACAGTCTAATCTATCTGAACCTATATACTGTGAATATTAACTACAACAATATAATTACTGTACGGTGTAGTATTGTCTGCAGGATAATTATGACTTATGAATAAATAATTTATGTAGCTTACTGTACAGATTGATTAATACTAGGGCTGTCATACTCGATAACCTCGATTTTTACTGGTATCGAAAGAATTGAGAATCCATTCTAATATTACAATTCTCACTATATCGATTCTTACCCCTCAATAAAACTGCCAACTGAACAAAACGCAAACATTCAACATAGGTGATAATTGATAATCTCTCATATTAGTTTAGTTGCTGTTTCACTTAAATGCTGGCAAATTGTAAATATACTGCAGTGGACCGAATATAATAAAAAGTTAAGTGAGACTGTCAGAATACATTATTCAATTCTAAACAAACAATTTATATATAATACATAGACTAGGGATGAAGATTTTGTATAACATAATTATATATCTCTCATTAATTGATATATCACAACGTATATATTGAAATCTATGATATTCCTATCAAATTAAAATGGCTTCTATCCTGTAATTATATTCTCTGTCACTTTTCATTTCTTAATGTTTAATTCAGCTCTTCGAATAAGACAAGTTTAATAAAGATAGAACAAAAATCGACGTAGTTAACAAAAATAAACCAAAAAAGTAATATTTGTTTTAATTTAATAGATTTAGAGCGTATTCTGATTAGTGACTGTATGAATATATAGTATCCAAAATTTCATCACCAATTTCTAGCAAGCTAACGGGAGTAGAATCAGTTATGGTGGATGACTTTAAATTTTTGTAACATGTGAAATGTCTTTTTTCCAATATAAAATCCACAATTTATTGTATTAATTTTGAGTTTATTTGACTTTTTTTAATCAATTTTGAAGACTTTTAGTGTGTTTAGTAAATATCTATAAGATTGTGAGATGAAGTCGCAAGCTACCATATGTTGTAATTGTCGAGTCCAAGTTTTGCATTGAGGGGAGAGTAGGGTATCAGGCACTTAGATTTTCTATACAATAATGCTTGGAAAAATAATGAAAAAACGAAATATTCAAGAATCGAAAACTCAAGGTTCAACTAAGAATCGAAATCGAGAAAAACCGGTATCATAACATCTTTAATTGATATACAGAACAATACGCTAATTAAATTAAATGGGAACAGTAGTCCTTCTGTACTGTATATGTGTGTATAATCCAAGACAACTGGTGGACATTTGCCAGTTGATGGCTCGAAAGAGATGAGATCAGGGGTGCAGAAACTTTTTTGTTCCAGGGGGGGATCAAAATTGTGTTTGGTCTCTGTTAAGTTAGTTTGAGTAAAACATGGGGGTGGGAGGTTAGGGGGACCAAAATGACGATATGTCCAGGTTAAGCTAGGTTGAGTAGAAACAAAAAGGGGGAGGCAATGACTGGGAGAACAACATACTTATAAAAATAAAATTAAATCAGTTATTCTGTAGGATTTATTAGTTTGAACAAAATACTATTGATGGTTTGACAAGATTATCCAACTAGTGTTTTGTGAGATTAAAATAGAACAATGGTATTTGTAAATTTAGATATCACTGAACACACAAAAGAAATTCAGCGTGCTGAGTACAGATATAAAAGTCAAACCACTTTTCCAAACACGTGACAGCTGAAAGAATTAGTGCTAATAATTTAATTTATTATTTTCAATATGTCATCATTTTGAACTAATTCTGGGTAAACATTAATAACACACACATGATTTAAACTTTTTGTGTAGTGGTTGTTCATAGGTATGTTTTTACTCTGCGTTGCATTTAAAATTATCTTTAGACTGTTGCAGATGTAGCAGGGACCATCAATAATAATCTTAGGAGGATACACAACTCAGGAAATAGTTTCTTAGTTTTAGGGTGTTTCATAAACTTTAAAGCCTTCTTTATTCTTTAAAACCTCTTTATGGTTATATTTTTCTTAAGTGTGAAATTTACTACTAACATATTAATATATTGTGGTGGGGAATTGGTTTGCTTACCTTCTGAATTAACTTTAATTTTCTTAAAATAGAGACCAATTTTTGAACATTGGTTCACACTTGTTGCAGTTGCAATCCTCTTCCTTTTTATCTTCGATGTTTCCAATTACTAACCTTCACCTACACAAATGATTTCTGAGACTTTGAAATTGGTTTTAACAACACTCTTTTAGGCATTAACACACCTCTATTGTTTACACACAAAAAATAATTTCTAAAATCAGAAAAAATCAAACATGCCCTTGTCAAATAACTATAAATAAATTATATGGTCTCATAGTAGGGGCTTCCCGATACACAGCTAATGAAATAATTTATGAAAACAGAGAAAACTCAAACACACTAGTCTCTGTGATAGCTATAAACAAACTATGTGGCCTCATAGCACAGGCTACACAATACACATATTATGAAAACGTTATTGTCTAACATGCACATCAACTCTTCATGAACTTATTGATGTAAATTAATCGCCAAATTGTTCGTTCACAAAACCCTAAGGCTGGGACCAATTATTATTTTCGTTTTTCTTTTTACTTTTATTTAACCTTAAAATGACTTAAATATATATTTATATTGTGTTGTAAAAAAAATTAAGAAATGCAAATTTTGAAAGAATGGATTATTCTAATCAATCTTGTTCAACGTGAGTGGTCAGTGGTCATGAGGTGAGGGCAAATGTACTCATTCCCCCCTCTTCCCCCAAGAGCTGGCATCTATGGGTGGGAGCTATGATCTTGAAATATTGTTAATTCTACTTGGGCTATTTTAGAAACTTCCACTAGAAGGGGAAGGCTAACTCTTCATGCGAGACAATGTCATTCCTACAGTCAAACATGCAAATATGCATCTCTAGAAATGTCTGTTAACTATAAAATATGTTATAGAGAGGTTGTTTCACTGTTAGAGCCCATGTCGGTTTGCCGTGGAAATTTAAATGATCCATTATAGAGAAGCCTCCGCTATTCAAAGGTGTCCATTAAGGGAGATATCACTAGTTGCAAGGATAAAGTTTTATTTGATTCCATTTCTACTAGTTAAGTATCATATTCACGTTTTCTTGGATCCTAAACTCAAATTAATTTTACCTATAAAACTTGAATGGGAATCTAAGAAAAGATAAGCATAAAGGGCTCCTAAATTGGTATGTATCTCCCCCTCTTTCTAAATACCATTGTTGTCCATTTATATCTATTTTCCTTAGAAATTGATAAATAATAAATTATTATTTTTAAATGTGGTTAGGAATTTGAAAGACAAGATTTTATTTGATCCTTAAATCACCTTAATGATTTGAAGATACTATCCATAATAATTACCAAACATATTAATGGCCTTTCAGATATATTTTCAGAACTAATGCGACCTAAATATTAATAGCTATTAATTGTGTCAACGCTTTCATTATTAAAGTAAAAAATTTTGATTGCTTTTAGTTCACACATTCATAATTGGAGTAAATTTTGTTGGCACTTTCATATGAACAGTTTCATTATTGGAAGTTTTCTTCTGGTAAATACCTTAGAGATAGGAAGGTATATACTTATTATTGTCTTTCGTGAATGAAGCCATTAGAGAATGATGACTGTCAGCTATTTAAGGGCAAAACTTTGGATGGCTTGTATTTTTGTAAATATTGTTTATATTATTATTATTATTATTATTATTATTATTATTAGCACCGCGTCTTACTACCCGTTCTGGTTATACACACTTACGCTAATGTGTAATGGTAAGGTGATTGTGAGAGTAAATGGAGGACCTACAGTTTAACGTGGGATCTGAACCACGGTGGAGGCCTGTCATTCCCCACATTCACAAGATGTCTTGTCAGAGGTAAATATTGTTTAAAGAAAGTTGTCAAAAAAACTGGTTTATTTCATTTTATTTTTCAATTAGTGAGAATATAATTTTACTTTAGTGCACAGTGTCATATTACCTGTATGGGCCATCTGCATATTTACACTAATGGGGTATAAATTAGGAAGGTGGAGTTTAAGGAAAATGTACCTACATTTGCATAAACCTATTTAGGAAAACCACCCTTAGTACACCTGATTGAGATTCTATTATCAATTTCCCTGTCTTCTGCAACCCTTTATGTTACAAGTGTGTTTCCTCAAGACTATTTTACAGGAAGTGGTTATTCATTAAAATTAATAAATGGTGATAAATGGACACAGACACACAAAATATATGAACAATTTAATTATATATAGCACAATTCAACCATGCAAGGCCATACTTTTCATACTGCTATTAAAAACATATTACTTCTTGCTCTTAATCATTTGCTTCTAATTATGGTTTCCATTTTAAATGATAACAATCTAATCCTTAATAAATATATAGGGTAAATACAGTAATCAAATAATTAAAATTGGTTATAAATAATAACAGTAAATTATCCACCTTCTTCGAATTGTTATGTACCTAATCATTTTCTACCACATAATGTTTTGTGGTTGTTATACTCTTAGGCAAGGCCCTCTGGAGGTTGATCCTGTACAGGCCCGCTATCTGGAAGACCAGCTCACCCATGACCTCAACCTCAATGAGGGCTCAGGCTCGGAGGATGAGAGCGACAACTTGCCATGGGAATGGGAGACAGTAAGTTGGTAATTTCACTCTGATAGATAGTGTTAAGTCCAAAGGATTTTTTTCTTTTCTTTTTATAACATTTTAATTCTAGGCATATTTACTTACTTTGTCACTAGATTCTGATGTGTAAAATAGTTGGTTCGAATCATATCTCTATAACATTTTAGAAAACATTCTAAAAAAAAGTAAGGAGTGTTATAACTAATTATTTTTTGTATAACAAAAATGATGTATTTATTTTACACAAAATATATTTTCTTTTATCAATGATAATTTTATAAAACTGGGTATCTAACATATCATCTTAAATTCCAAGTAATTACAGAACTTACTTTTCTTCAACTACTTTAAAAAAAATCTCTTTGTATTGCTTGACAGTATAATTATCTTAAGGTGTGTTATCAACATTAACTCACTATTATTTCTTAAGGCTTAACCTTGTTTTAACCTATGGATGTTTTTTAAATAATTTACATAAAATATTTTTTCTCTATTCCACACATTTATACTTGATAATTTTTTTCACTTAATTTATTTTCAAGCATTTGTTATTAATTTTGTATCTAGTTTTTAACACACTTCTTTGTATTATTTTACATTCTGTGATTAGCTTAATTTATATTATAACTATAAATTTTTTATGACAATTTTTATTAATTCTTTAGATTTTCCTAAATGACTAAGTAAAATACTCTTATATATTAACCATTCACTCTGTTTTCTTTTTTATGTTAAACTTATCAATTTTTCTTTTAATGTAGCTATATTTACATTGTATTATTATAATAATCAATTTAACTTGTTTATGTATAATAAGACAGTGTAGAAACACTGAAATAATGTGAAATAGGAATATTTCTCAAAATTTAAAACCATATGTATCTGTGGAAGGGTGAAGAAGTGATAAATATTAAAGTGTAATAAGAAATTAAGAGACAAATGTGTTTGTTCCTATCTAGGCCTAACCTAACTATCTTTTTAGGATGGCTCCCTTCACTATCACTTACTTAACATTATTGTACAGTGTTTCTACACTGGTCATATTATACATTTCCAAGCCACTATACATAAATTCATTTTTCATTTAACTTGTTTGTGTCATTTTAACTGTGTCAGTAAAAAATAGCCATTTCTATAATTGTTATAAAAATATTTATTATCAATATTGATTCTCGCCTCCTGACATTAGTTGGGAAAATCCTGTCTTAAACGAAGCCTTTAAAATCTCTTGTGTTTAACTACAACATAATTGATTATGTGTGTGTAAACTCTTGTCCTTTCCTGTGGCGTATAGGTTCCTAACATCTCGTGCCCAGAGACAGCGGCAGGGCCAGCGGTGTTACCCTCTCAGCAGCTGCTGAACACGCAGCAAGCCACCAGCATGGCAGGGGGCCTTGTAACCTCTGCGGCAGCAAGCATAGTCTCCATCTGGCGAGGCTGGACTGGGAACAAGTAACGGCTGTGTTGCTTATTAAAGGTACTGAATGCTCTTCTTTATCATGTGTAATTTAAGTTATTCATTTAATGTAACCTTAGTTCATAGGGATGTGCGGGTAGGATTATTAATCAACTCAAATAGTTTTGAATCAATCAAATATCAAAGTTTCAAACAAATACCCAATAGTTCAAATCGAATAGTAGATTTATCTTACATTTTTGCTAAAAATAATTTAAATTAGTAAATTACTATTGCAAACGTGGTTTTATATTTAGGTATTGGCAGAATGAAAAAAATTACTTCAAAATATTATTTGAGCTGGAATTAATAAAAAAAAAGCCTGAATTAAAAATAAATTTTTAGGAAATTAGGAACATTTGATCCACTCTTTTAGACAACCAGTTTCAACTAAATCAAATTTTTTGACAAATTTTTGACAGAAATTTAAATTTTAAGTTCGCATGGAGGATGTTTAACTGGTCAGTGTAATACATTTCTTTATATTAAAACATTTTCTAATACATAGGCTCGACTTTTGTTTGTGTGATGATTAGTACGCAACCCAAAGTTTGGTTGGATTCTAAACAATTCCACTATCAGCTGAAGCCTAGGCAGCATTGAAAAGGATTACTAAGGAAATTAGAAGTGTGGTAGTTTACTCTTGCTTTTCTCACTGAACCATAAGGTACTATTTAACATCACTTTGCCAAGCCCACCGAAATACACCAACTGACCCTACAAGCAACACCTTCACTCCATTCCCCACAGGGACTGGCTGTGAATTGAATGTTATTACTAGGCTAAATCATGGTTTAAATTAGGAGGGGTAGCCAGCACACTTACCTTGGTGATACTGGAGTAGAAATTGTTTAGATAGAATACTAAAAAAACACAAACACGTTTTCACTGTCACAGACATCTTCATCAGGTCAAGAGAGTAGACTGATCTACTCTCTTGACCTGTTGAAACTGTTTGTGACAGTGAAAGCTTGTCCTCAAAAATGTGTTGGTGTGTTTTTTAGTGTTCTCTCTAAACAATTTCTACTCCCGTATCACCAAGGTAAGTGTGCTAGCTATGCCTCTTAATTCAAACCACTATTATACATCAATAAATTAGGGTTCTGTGAGTACTTGTATTCCGAGATCGTCGCTTAGGCTCGAGATTGAGATATAAAGTTTTCTAGGCTTGTCATTTTCTAACTTCCATTTTATGTACTTAATAATCAATTTTTAAAATGCAATAGTGAGCTTTGTCTATTTAATTG
The DNA here is from genome assembly GCA_902141385.1 of Timema californicum. Lineage (NCBI taxonomy): Eukaryota > Metazoa > Arthropoda > Insecta > Phasmatodea > Timematidae > Timema > Timema californicum. Next base: position 51,961 of record CABFOW010004194.1, read on the forward strand.
AGATATTGACATTCCCACTTATAAATCATTCGGTAGCTTAACAAAGTGTTAAATATTAATTTCAATTTTCACATTAATAACGTAATAGAGCTTTAAAACCATTGTCTACTGGTAAATTTACCCAATATTGTTGTCCATTTTTAATTATACTTGATTGAAGTAGTTTACTTCTGTTGCCATTACAAAGCAATCGAAATAAAAATAGCTAAGAAGATTACTAAATAATTGAATAATTATTTTTTCTATTTTTACCTGGTCCCTTTCTAAAATAATAATTTATGTTAAATTAAATATCAAGAATATATTATTATCTAAATGTTCTCAAACCTAAGATATTTACAACTTGTATTAATAATATGTTTAGCCACAAAATTACCTCTAGTTTAGTAACTATTTAGCTATAGAATTATGTTGGTTAACATGTTTCAAATCAATGTTGATCTTATTTATTGCATACATATTTTACCAAACTTATTTATATTAAAAAACCATTTACTATTTCATATTGTTTGCTAGATATATTATTTTAGTTATATTATTTTTAATTTTAAAGTCTCAGTATCAACTTTTATAGCCATTAAAAGTTGAATTGAAGTAAATTTCTCAATAAAATAATGTCTAACAAGAGCCCGTACAACGCAGCATGTGCAACTCCACATAAAGGAATGGAAATGGAACAGAAGATGTGATAATGCACGATTACACTAAGGAATAATAAACAAAATACAAAACATTTCAAATTTCGTTGTTTATGATTCTTACGTTTTCTTATAGGGTAAATTAAGTTACTGAAGTATATTTTGGGGAAATGTTAGCTTATTAAAACGTCAATTTTATTAACTTTTTATCAAGTCGGTGTAGAAACACACTCAAATAATGTAAAGTGATAGTAAAGGAAGCCAAGCTTAAAGGATAGTTAGGTTAGGCCTAGATACACTTCTCTATTTCTTCTTACATTTTTTCAAACTTCCACAGTTGCACATTGTTTTGAATTTTCAGAAATATTTATTTTTCATATGAAAAGACATTAATGAAAGAGTAATATTCCTGAAAATTCAAACTAATGTGCAACTGTGTAAGTTTTAAAGAAGTGGAAGGAATAAAAGTTTAAGAAGAAATGAAGAGAGAACTGTGTTTGTTCCTATCTAGGCCTAACCTATCATTTCAAGTTGGTTCCTTCCCTATCACTTACTTTACATCATTTTACAGTGTTTCTACACTGTCTTGTTATAAATTGTCAAGCCATCATGCAATTATTCATTTTATTAACTTTGTTTTATAATTGTTAGTGTAATTTTAATGTCCTTAAAGACATGTGTGTTTAAACCATTTTATTTATTGGTTTTCTTAATAGATCTTTTATTTGAGTGGTTTTCTTTTTTTTAAATTGTGTTTCTTAAGTGTTATTTCTAATTTAAAAACCGATATTTATAAAAATGAGTGTCATTCATATTTTAAAAACATGTGTTTTAATATACATTTTAAAATTATGGATAGGTTTATACTCGAACTCGGGAGCTTTTAGAAATACTCGACTCAAATGAAAAAACCCAAGCTCTCAGACTCCTAATTATTGCTCTTCAAACTTTCTATTTGGAGTTTTGAATTTAATATTTGGCCATTAATTATTTGAAATTATTCGACATCTTGAATATTTGTACACCCCTATATTAGTTCAGTTAATAGTTATTTTTTTTCTCCTGAATTGGGACCCCAAGCTCAATTCCTGGCACAGCCAAAATTTTATTACCTCAGAATTGTCAGCTAAGGTAGACTTGTGTCTGTTTTTAGGTTGGTATGTTTGTTCATTTCCCAAATAAGTGTGCTATTTGACCCTCTTTCATTTATTCATATTTTATAAGTAAAGTGCAAAAATTTTTCTTTTATTTCAGGTATTTCTTCAAGAAATTTGCTCCTTAACATAATCTTATTTTTAGTTAAAAGTTCAATCAGGAAAAACTTATTTAAAGCTAAAAGAACCATCTTCTTTCCATGCAGTTTTTTTCACTATCATTCTTGGTGTAGTAAAATATAATGGACTGAAATAAAGTACAAGTTAATATAGCTAATTTTAAAATCACAATTTTAATCTCAGTTTTAAGAACAGAGTGGTAATTCACAAAGTAAACCTGTCATAGAACCATAAAAAAAGGTCTTATGAGCTACACAGTGATTTTTTTAAACAAAATCATTCGAATAATTTAGTTGAAGACAATCTACTATAGTAAAGTTCTTCCATTGAAATTAACAATATAACATGATACACAAGGGTATAGTATCATGGTAATAGTGAAACACAGGTTGTTAATGTATTCACTTTTTAATTAATGTACAATAGTTTTAATTAGGTGAGGGTGAGGGAAAAGTCCATTGTTTTAATTAAAACAAAGCTAAACTGATTATATAGAATGAAATATTCTATTAGCCAAATCTGTTTAGGAATTAAAAGGCCCAATGACTTATTGATTTTACAAAATAATGGAAATTCGATCAAAATAAATTAATTTAACAAAGAAAGTCCACCTGGGAAAGAAGAGAAATTTGGAAATAATCCAATGCACGATAGTAACATCTTTCTCTTTCTTCTGCAGGGTGTCTACCAGTACTGGAAATATACGTGATTTTATTTTTGATACTGCAAATACTGGAATTTTGAATCGTATACTGGAAAAATATTCAACCATTTTACATTGAGGGAAATGTTGGATTAAGCATTTTGAGACCCCTGATAATATTTGGACTACTGATAGTTCTATTTTTACCACCCCTCAATTACTACCCCTCTGGTCTATCTTGTTTGCTACACAGTTAGTTGACCTTGCATTGGGGATGTTTGCCTCACTTGCTGACCTTTCTATTCTTAGTCTCTACACTAAGCCCTCCCTCCCTGATCTTCCTTACATATTAGAGAAATAAACAAATAACTGTTTTGTCTGTACTAGCAGCCAACCTCCCCCTTACACCTGAGCCACAAAGGTTTTTTTCTAGCAGTAACCATTATGAGTGATTAGTTACTAGTAACTGCTCAAGTTCAAACACATCTTCACCCCACCACCCTCTTGCTCCTCCAACCCCCCTCTATCTGCCCAAAAGATAAACTACTATTCCTAAGCTTGGCCTGGTGTGAGTATTCTCCAGATCACACTTGTTTATCTTGTGATCTTTGTGTTTAAGAAGAAATGAATAAACTCAAGAGGGAAAAACTCTTTTAAAGATGATTGGTTGGACAGTACAGTTTTTAAAGATTGTCTGTGGTTATAAAAAGTTGATTGTGATAAAAGTATAGGCCATTTTTCTTTGATATAAGAAACATGGGAATATCTTCAATCCGATCTCATGCCAGGGGAATGAAGCATGTTGACAGAGTAAAAGCTGCTAGGGGAAGCAACAAAATATTGGACTTAGACCCTACCAAAAATGCAGTGTCACCTGTAGGCCTACATGCATATGTATTGCTTCTGGAGTGAAAATGAAATTCATACAAGATATTTAACTTCTTGCTATTTAGGTCATTCAACAACTCAAGATATATTAATTAACTTTATATCTGCACTAAAGGATGAGGGCTTGGATCTTTAAAAAAATTATTCAAGTTTCCATGGATGGACCAAATGTAAACCTCAAATTTTTAAGTGATCTCAAAATTTACTTGAAGGAAGATTCTCCACAAGATCCTGAGTTACTGGAATTTATAACGTGTTCTTTTGAGTTGGAGCAATTTCTCACCGAGTATCAGAGCACTCAACCTCTATTGCCATTTATGTTTGCAGATCTTGATGAACAGAATTGTAAAATGTGATGTAATGAATTCAGCAAATACTTCCAAAAAATTGTTATTAGCCATTGATTTAAAGAAACAATCCAACATAAAATCACTCCCTACTATAGATATTGGGTTTGCAGCATCAGAAGCTCTGAAAGTAATTAAAGACATCAAGATTGTCACAAATTCCTAGTTGAGCTCTGCAACAAATTTTTACATAAGTGTCCTCTCTGAGCCTACAAAATTGTCAAGGATGCTAGTTATCTCTCTCCCGCAGTCATGCTCAATCCATCTGTTAGGACACATAGGACAACTGTATTAGATGCTCTACTAGACAAGAAACAACTACCTAGAGTGCAAGCTGATGATGTAAAAAGATACTACTTGGGCTTTGTACCAAAGCAAGAAGTTATTGACTACCTTAAACAATTCACTTCTAGTGGTAACCACCTTAATAAGTTCTTCATGAATATTTTTTTTAGAGTAAATGCCATTGAGTGAAGTTTTTCCGGGAATAAATAATGTCTGGTTGAAAACCTACATGAGGATAGCCTTATTGCTCAACATGTAACCTATAATGCAATCACTGCAGCCGGGGCACTTCTAAATATGACAATTTCAAAAAAGATGATTTATGCTGTGAGGAATGCATCAGGAATAAGCACTTGAAAAAGAAGAAAAAAATTAAAGTAGCCTTAAGTCAAAAAAGAAAAAAAAGCATCTAAAGAAATAAGAAATTAGAAGTGAAAAGAAGAACAGTTTTACAGAAAACAAAGGAAGAAGCAGAAGTGTTAGTGCTAAAATTAAAAACGTTTTGTGGTTGAATAAATTTTAACTTTTGTCTGAATTCTAAAAAAAATATTTTGTTTTTGGGTTTGATCATGTTAATTTTTAATAATTTTAGGTAACTGCAATTATCTTTATTTCCAAGTAAGACTTCTATGCTGGCGGCCGGGGTTCAATCCTCGGCCCCGGCATAGATTTATCTTATTACCAAACCCTTCCTTCACCTCTGACAAGACATCTTGTGAATGTGAGGAATGCCAGGCCTCCACCGTGGATTCGGATTCCACGTTAAACTGTAGGTCCTTAATTTCATCTAACAATCACCCTAACATTACACATTAGCGTAAGTGCGTATAGCCCAAACGGGTAGTAAGACGCGGTGCTAATAATAATAATAATAATATTTCCAAGTAATTTTTACCAACATAATATTTGTTGGTTTTTTTCATTGAAGATTCTGTATCTTTATTATGATATATTTATTAAACAAATTCATCATCAAAAATATAACTTGTGAAAAGTATCGACTGTCAAGGAGTGGTATGGATAATAGTTAGTTTTTATGGTATAGTAAACTTCCTGGCTGTAATCATTCTTTGAAGTTGCACTACCATTGCTGATTACTTGTACCTCTAAAGTTCTGCGAGTGATGTGAAATGACCTAGCAATTTTGCCAGAGGAGGTATGTTCACATACCTTCCAGGGTTCTTTTACATGCTACTTGGAACCGACGGCTTTACTTCCCCTTCAAAGGATGTTGAGCTATGATTTTATCCCGCTCAAGAAAAAACTTTCAGCCTTTGTTGGGTTCGAGCCCACAAACATAAGGTTCTGAGCCGAGTACTTTACCCCAAGATCACCAAGGCCAATGGTGGTATAGGTTATTAAAAAAATATAATGGGGGGGGAGTGTGATCCACCTTTTTTCAAATATGAAACTTCATTTTGCCATCAAATCCCTAACTAAGATTTGAATTTTAGGTAATATTGTAAGCATAAGTGTTTAACTTTCCCAATAACTAGGATTTTTTCCTTCATTTCTGATTTTGTTTACATTAAATAGTAAACCATGAATATTGGTTGGTTCTAGGGTCCCATCCTTAGAATGTGTGTCAACACACTTGATTCTTGATATAAAAATGTTTAACTATGACAGACCAAGTCCTACCTTAACTTTCTATCATTTTATGATTTTGAAATAGCAATTGTTTTTCTTTGATTACCTTTCATATATACTGGATTTCTTAAAATAATAATAATTGGCGTTTCAAAACTATAGTCAGGTATGAATTAGTCACTCACACATTTAAACACAAATAGTCATATTTCAACATTGTTCCCTTTATCCAACAAAAAGGAAGGAAGAAGAAAACTTAACTACTTTGTTTTGATTTTAAAATTGAGTGGCTTAATATTTGTGTAGTTTGTCTTCCCTCTTTTTCGTTTGATAAAGGCAAAAATAACGAAATGTGTGTGCGTGCATGTGTTTGTGTGTGTACTCATACATTTCTACTAGAGAAGACAGAAGAAAAGATGATGTGTTTCATTATTTTGTGCATTGTACTCTTCCCACATTTTTCCTCTTTCCTTAGGTGGGCTTTCTTAATTAAAGTTACACTTATTAATTTATTAGTATTTATTTTTATCAATTTACCATTTTTATTAAACTCAAAGCCAAATAAATATTTTCTTGGTTTTATATTAAGTAAAAATACCAATTTTATGTATTTTTATAATTTTAAACGAAACCCCACCGATAGTTCTAAATTCTGGATAATCTAAACACACTTGTTAAAAATTTAAAAAAAACATGTAAAATGAATATATTTTATTGGTTTACAGGCTCATAGTTAAAGAAGAGAATTGTAAAAAACAGCGACATCTGATAATAAATGCTTAGTATTTACATATTAAATTCAACACAATGTGTTTTCCTGTAACTAAAATAATTGCAGCACATATTACTTGCTGTACACTAGTTAAATAAATGACGACTTGATTAAACTTATTTAACTGTAATTTAAAATTCATGAAAATACTGAATACTTGTATTCTCCCGCTTATTCCAAATTTTCGCTAATCCGAACAAGCTTCGGTCCCATATTATTTTGGATTAAGTTCATGTGTGTGCGCGAGCGTGTTTTTTTTTAATGATACGTTTTATGGGTAGGGAAAGTTACTTGAATTTGTGCAAAGAAAAATTAGAGTGAAAATAATTGAAAAAACCACCCATAGAACACCCAGCAAGGATTCAAACCTCAACCTTACCATCACCGAAAATTAAACTAGATAATACCACGTGTTAATCTGTGTATCCACCATTAAGGCTATTTTCTATTAAAGGTAGAAAAAATATAAAACTATTTCATATGTTCAATCCAACTTAACTTCTAATATAAAAAGTGGAATTTGTACACCCTTGATAATTATTCATATTGTTAGGATGTATTCAGTGTTGATTTAGTGTTAGCATTGTTAAAATGTAACTTCATATCTGCAAAACACCAAAGTGTATAAAAATAACAAAACTTTAGCCATCACTTCTTAAATAATTTGTCAATTTGGACATTCTTTTAACTAGTATCTAGTGAAATAAAGTGGTATGTGTTTATAATTTAATTGTTGTAAAGTATTACGATAAATGGAGCTATTCTTATTCATGAATTGACTAAGCACTCTACAATGTGATGATAAACCTGTAAATTTGAGCTAAAAATGTATCAATGGTGCTGACCAAGAATAATATAGATGCACCATGTATTTGTATATTTATATGCATGTAAATAACTATTGATTTTATACTTGATTTTGAAATAAAGTTATAATTTTACTAAAAAAAAGTAATTATTTAATGAGTTTGTGCTTTTTTGTGAAATTAATAGATTTGTGTTTCCAACATTGATCACAAGATGAAATTCAATTTTATTCCAAGGCTTAGCAAAATATTTCAATCGGGTATCGTTCAAAGAAATGTATCATTTTGATAAACTAATTATGTAAGATGAACTCAAGAACTTGGATTTATTGTTCTTAAAAAAGATTTCTTATCTCCAAAGAATTTGGTTTAAGTGCCCATTTTAAAACCAAGCTTAGTTGGCAAGCCTCGTGCCATATTAGCAATCTGTGATGATTTGTATTTAAACAAACATTAATCTATGTACTATTATATAATACTTGGATAATATTACTGTTACTATGGAGAACAACCTTAACTATCCAAAGAATGCAAAAGAGAGTTAATCTACATTTAATAATCCTCAAAAGTTATTCAGAAATCTTCTAGTAAGACGCGGTGCTAAATATTATTAATTATAAACGTTAATAACAATGATTTCAATATATAGAAACGCATACAAGAGTTAAGAAAAATCAAAAGGAAACTCAATAAACAAAAGATTGAGTCAACAAGATTATCTAATATATGATTATGTATAAAATCCCATTTAACCAGGAACTCAAGTTAGTGCAGAGGGACTAATAAACTCTCATCTTCTAATATTGTAAATATATGAAATAAGTATAACCCATTTGACCAACAAAGGCCAATTTATTTGAACTAAGTTTCCTTTAATATCAATTCTATTATGCCATAAGGGCCAACATAGTCTTTTTTTCAACATTTAAACTTATGTCTTTACATATTCTTCAATTTTTAAATATATAGTTCTTAAAAAACAAACATGTCCATCAAAAAA
>CABFOW010004195.1:0-18064 GCA_902141385.1 Timema californicum
GGCATATTCCAACATTATGTCAGATAAGCGCATGAAATTGACAATCGAAAATCTGGAAACAATGTTGTCTTTGTACTTTGGTGATTGACGTGAAGTATGTTTAAAAAAGGTATCAACATTTTTGTCTTATAAAATAATTCAATGCAAGTACTTTTTAAGCTATTTGAGTTAATTTATTAGCATTACCTAAAAAAACCTCTTAAGACTTTTTATACCGAAAATCCGGGTCTTACTTTTTTATTTACAGAAATTTAACTTTTTATTTGCCGAAAATCATGGTTTTACCCTTTTATTTACATATCTTTTATACCCAAATCCAACTTTTTATCCAACAAAATCCAGTAATTTTATTGACCACAAATCAGGGTCTCTATATAGTTTTACATTCTGCCTACACAAATATCCGGGTATATATATAAAATGGAAACTGTAGACCACATGACTTGGCGTATTAATACGTGAAAGTAGCTCTAGTAAATTTCCTGCTGTCAGATCGGGCCCTTTCCAAAAAGATTGGAATGTATTTGTGACGTCACTGGTGAAAGGAACTGACCTGCACAGCGTAGTCCCTGCAGATGGGCTTGAAGGAGTTGGTGCCACAGACAAGGAGTTTACCCGGACCGCTACGGACCAAGATCCGGATGTAGTTCTGGCAGTCCTCCTGGGGACAAACACAAGGCCGGACATTAGCCATACATTGGTTGGTCGCGAGTTCACACGTACTGTACCTTCCGCTTACCCCGAAAAGGTAAAATAGGCTTAGGCCCCTACCTTACTTGGTTTCACTACGGCAGTGTTTCTCAAACTTTCGCTAGTTATGTACCTCTTTCGGGGTCATGGCCTAACGAATGTACCCCTTTGAGCTCTTAATACAAGACAAACATTTACCTGCTCTCTTGTTCTATAAAACGGTCATTCAAAATTCAATATAAACGGTCATTCAAAATTTAAAAACAAATTTTAGTTAAAGATAAGCAAAGCTCTGTCAAGGGGGGAAAATAGGCTTCTTAAATTCAATAGCATCCCGTCAAAATCTGTTATGACTCGTTAATAAGACTGACTAATCAAAACATATTTTATGATTAATTAAATTCTTGAGGAATGTTTACTGCAGTTTATAAAACACTGCACTAAGGTGATAAATTGATAATGACACAGCGTAATCAATCAAGACTATACTTAAGGGCCCTGTTTCATAGTCAGACTAAGAACGCCTCAAGTGTGTCACTATACTAATTACAAAACGACACCTACCTGGATCAGAATAGAATGGTCGAGACTCTCGTCATGTATTTAGTATAGCGCCACACTTGAGGCATACTCAATCTGAATATGAAACTGGCCCAAGGGCTCGGAAAGCTCATTTTTCTAGGTGGGGGTTTCGCTAGAATATTTTACTAAAACTTTAGCCAATAAAAGTTTATATAGGTATATAATGGAACACCCCGACCCTACCTTTGAACCCCCTAAGTGAAACTGTTACCTTTCAAGCTAAACTGAACATACCATCAAGTGTGAAAATATATCTGAAAACACATTGTATTGAGCTAGGAGCCTTTAGTTTATTACAACACTGATCTGCCGACTGATATAACCAGCTTCTTTATTCATAACCTAGACACACTTCTAAAAGCTTCACTCAAGGCTCTCCATATATACATGTTAGTAAACACTGTTCACGGTAACTTTGCCCTTTTCTACCCATTGAACAGTTACTAAAATCAGTTTAGTTTTCATCCGAATCGAAAATGTGTTTTGACAAGTGAAGTCAATCTATACTACATATTGTTTGAGTCTATACATATCTTTAAGAGATGGATGAATACGCCAAGGTTTTTAGAAACTAACTGGCATAAAAAAATAAAATTATCGTGGCTACATTTTAGATCTAGAAATGAGCTATAAAAGTGTAGCATAGTGATAAAACTTTACTTTTACAAGGTTGAATATTAACAACATTATTAAAAAATGAATTACAAACCTCTTTAATCTCAGAAAGGAACATTCAGATATGGTTTTTTATCAGAAATAAGATATTTAATTGATGATGAAGATTCTTATAAAATATTAAGTGAAACACAATATATTTTATATCATTTGAAACAAAATAATCAAATATTTACTTATGATTCTTCTAATTGTAATAATAGTAATTGTATTTGTTGTAATGAAACTCCATACAAATTATACTTTGAAGTTTTTCCTTGGTCAGATAAAGACGGCTTGGAATTAAAGACGCGCCACTAATATTACCTTGACGCGTCCGCTGTAAGTTGTTAAATATATACAACAGTTAATTATGATGGATTCATTTAAGCTTCTTATCAGAAATCATTCGTGAGAGTTAAAATAAATACACACAAATAATCTGTAGGTAAATTCGTTTAGAATAAATTATAGTTCCCAACAAACCGTCATATCAGCTTTGCTCCAATCATACTTAGCTAACGGACCTTTTCAGCGGGACACCCACCGTATTGTGCACATAATATTTAGAAAAGGAGCCCCTTACAGACCAACCTCAGTAAATTAAAGAGTGTTCAGTGTTGCAAAGTCTATTGCGTGTTCGTTCCCCAGTACCACTTTAGTCAGTTTGCATTCCTGCCACACTACACCGGCAAACAGAGCCCCTAACAGAAACTAAAACCAGCGGAGAGTCAGTTTCCCCAAAAGCCTCCCCTCATCCGTTCTGACGGGCTACGGTTGCCCCAAGGTTCAACCAACATCCCCAGTGTCCTGTTACTCGAGGCTGGGTGAGGACCAATTCCGTTACTACACCACTACAAAGATTTAAAAATCCATCCTATAATTAAGTACTATTTAGACTCGGTAGTTTCCAACCTTTTTCAGCCGAAGCGCACTTGGTAGATAATAAAATTCCCCTAAGCCCTAATATTTGTAATGTTTATAGAAAAGGTTTTGTTTTGTATTTATATCTTTATTTGATACAAAAATCAATATAACACTGGCAGCATGAGGGTACGAATAAAATTACAGAAAATTAGTGTGAACGTTGGCACAATTTTGTTTTCATTGGTTCTTGAACCCTGGGTTTGATATTTAACACCGCAAATCACTTTCAACTGCAAGTAGACAACGTTGTTTAGTTTTTATGAAGGTAATAGTTGAAAAGTTGGCGGTGTTGCATTTGGCCGTGTTGGTAGCTACGGGGGAGGTTATTTTACTTCATTTTGAAAAGGGATCGAAATTAAAAAGGTCTTTAATTATTAACTAATTTTCAACGTTATTTCCTAATTGTTTCCCGCGCGCCCTCTAGGTTGGGAGCCAATGGATTTTAAAGGCCAGCAATAAAAACCATATTGTATTATAAAGTTTCGGGCCGAGTCGATTTACATATCCTCGCTTCCCTCTAGCCCCTGCCCTTTATTATATGCCGGCAGGCTTTACGTTTTGTATAAACAGTGCAAGAAAAAAGTGTTAATCGAAAGATCGCCTCCTCTAATCGATAAGCGTAATTTAACTAGAAGATACAGCTCGTAAGGCGTCACATGTGATGCCAATTTTTTAATTCTTTATTCGTTTTACGCCAACTATCTACAGCGAGTAATACGCTACAGTAGTTTCGCTCTACGCCAACCAATCTACAGCGGTGATATGCTACAGTAATTTCACTCTACGCCAACAAATCTACAGCGGTGATGCGCTGCAGTAATTACGTTCTACGCCGACACCAATCTACAGCGGTAATACGCTACAGTAGTTTTGCTCTACGCCAACCAATCTACAGTGGTGATACGCTACAATAATTTCACTCTACGCCAACCAATCTACAACGGTGATACGCTACAGTAATTACGTTCTACGCCGACACCAATCTACAGCGGTAATACGCTACAGTAGTTTCGCTCTACGCCAACCAATCTACAGTGGTGATACGCTACAATAATTTCCACTCTACGCCAACCAATCTATACGGTGATACGCTACATTAATTACGTTCTACGCCGACACCAATCTACAGCGGTGATACGCTAAAGTAATTTCGCTCTACGCCAACCAATCTACAGCGGTGATACGCTACAGTAATTACGTTCTACGCCAACACCAATCTACAGCGTTGATACGCTACAGTAATTACGTTCCACGCCGACACAAATCTACAGCGGTGATACGCTACAATAATTTCGCTCTACGCCGACCAAATCTATAGCGTTGATGCACTATAGTATTTTCATTCTACCAACCAACGTTGATGCACTATAGTCGTTTCACTTTAATCTGACCAGTCTACAGCGTTGATCCATCACATTACCAAATAAGGCAATAACATTTCCAATGACATTTGTGGAGAAGTATACTAGATAACTCTCCTATCGCCACGCACAATATTTCAACGTTACATTAGTAAAGGTTGAATACAATGAGTCTAGCAAAGATGAGCATACTGATCTACCTGAAAATGTTTGATGAATTAAAACAATTTTCTTATTGTTTTTGCACCGCGTCTTATTACCCATTCGGGATATACTCTTATGTACTAATTACGCTAATGTTTGAGGTATTAGGAAAGTTAATTAGAGAAAGTGTACCCGCATTTGCGCGAGGAGGAGAGTTGAAAACCACCTTCAGTATATTAGACCGAGATTCGAACCTAGATCTCCCCATTATCGGTAGTTTAATGTACTACTCTCGCAGTAGACTAGACTATGCGGCTACCGAAGCAGGTTTATTCTTGTTGACGACGATAGTAGTAAAATAGGATAAAACCCTTGCTTTCGCGAAGAGTAAGGAAAAGAATGAAGCCTTGAAATTATCTTTTTGGATGACACTCTCAAAAATACTCAGCAGAGAGTTTCAAGGGATTTACACAACTCTTGTTGACATGGGGAGCGCGATGGAGGAAACCACGCCTTTCAGAATTTTATGTTTAGATTTCTAAAAATAAAGAATACAACTTTTGATATATTATTAGTCGAATGAAGAATCGCAGCGCCACGTCGGTTGGAAACCTTGAGTGGTCATTATAGATTTTGAAGCTTTTCTACCCTGCCATCAAAGATGGTTCAGCAAAAAAAAAAAANAATAAAAATAAAGAATACAACTTTTGATATATTATTAGTCGAATGAAGAATCGCAGCGCCGCGTCTGTTGGAAACCTTGAGTGGTCATTATAGATTTTGAAGCTTTTCTACCCTGCCATCAAAGATGGTTCAGCAAAAAAAAAAAAGTGTGTAGCAATAGTCGTAATCAATTCCTTTAAAGAAAGCGTTTGGGAATCAGAGCTAGTCAAATGGCTAAAAAAATTTCAATCGTGTGATAAGTTTTAGAGACGACAAATATCAAAGAGAAGGTTAATCTAGCTTAAATAGCACAGCATTGGCAAACTAAGTTACAGAGCGCACTTTTCGCATTCTTATTGTGAAATTTGAAACGTGATTTCTACAAAGGTTTTGACAAAAAAAAACTTAATTTATCAGTGAGAGAACGTCCTCTAAATTATTAGTACTCATTAATAATCCAATTTTCAAACGATAATACTTTGATACTAATGTCAAGTTTACAACAAGATCTAAAATATACCAAAATATTCCAACGACTTATGAACATAAACCAAAGGTAAAATGTAAGTGTGAGCAAAGAAATAATAAACAAATTAATAATTAAAATAAACGCAATGTTGAGAAAAAAACAACTTAATGAGGAAACATGACGTTTCGTTAACAAGTTCGTTTCAACAGTCCTCCTGAATTACAATTTTAATTAATCAAGCAAAATAAGCTCATTAATTGAGATACAAATATATACAACGTAGAAATTGTATATCACATGTTTCATAACTCCATACAATAATAATTAAATGTTTTATATCTTTTAGTTTCAACAACTCCTCGACACAAACGCACTTATTAGCACTTGGGAGTGTACTTGGTGAACTAGGGAACGCTCGTAGCCTGTCTGATGTCGAACCAAGAAAAGATCATATTTGGGATTCGAACTAGTTTTCCAAAATATGGTATTAAGCTTAATTATAATGACTATGCTTAAAGCCTATCAGCTTCTTGAGTTAAGAACTTGGTGAACTAGGAAACGCTCGTTGTCGGTCTGATGTCGAACCAAGAAAAGATCATATTTGGGATTCGAACTAGTTTTCCAAAACATGGTATTAAGCGTAATTATAATGACTATGCTTAAAGCCTATTCGCTTCTTGAGTTTAGTTTTTAACAGTATAGGAATTATATATATTTTTGCGCACGAGTTTTCAGAAACACAAGTTAAGCTCTTTTTTATTCAACTAAGTGCAATACTGTATAATAATGACAATCTCAAGTGCTTTGCTTGAAAACAGTGGAAGCAAATAACTAACTATATTCACAGGCCTAGCAGGTCAAACAACGGACTAGCCCACCCCTAGACATTCATTTAATATGAAATGAGTAAAAACACCATAACAATACGGCCCAGCTATAAAGTATATGTCAAGTACGAAGGGTTCTCGCAATAGGCTAGACTACCAATAACGGAGAGATCAGGGTTCGAATCTCGGACGGCTGTATTGGGAAGTTTTTCCTTAAATGGTTTACTAAGCTCCTTCCAAGCAAGTTCAGGTACATTTCCTTTAACCTTTCTTATCCCATTTTCATTAATGTAATATAGATTAATAAAATAAAGTTTGTTTGTCTGTAATGAGTATTGTGCAATATCTACCGCAAACAGAGGTCTGAAATCTAGAAAATAAATAGTAGACCCGTTGCACGAACGTTTGCACCTCGAAGCCAGAATTTTAAATTTTTGACTAAGTTTTTTTCAAATTAATTAAAAGTCGGGTCAGAAGCAAAAAGTCCACGGGCAACTCAGGACTTAAGGACCTTAACTTTAAAATCAATTTCCGCTTGCAATCATTAAACTGTAAAAATATTTCTCCCGGGCAGCGCGGGGTACTTCAACTAATTAATAAAATAAGTATAAATCTAGTATTAAGACGCGATGAGGGAAAAAAAAGAATAAAGGTCGTTTATATTTTATTGGAGCAAAGAAAATAGGTATAATTAACATATAACTTAGTACATTTAAGTTTTATCAGCCGAGGACAGGAATATGCTATCAAGTAATAATCAGTTGGTGTGTGTGTGTGTGTGTGTGTATATATATATATATATATATAAGTTCTAAGGCCACCTTTGTTGCTATTTGAGCGTGCAATGACCTTGAGTGAACACATTTATTGGCATTATAATGGTAACTCTCAGAAGCCATTTGAATTGTTCGTTGGCGGATGAATGCGGGTAAATTAAATCAATCGGCCGAGTAATGATACTTTTACTCGTCACATGGCAACAAATATTTCAAGCACGGTCGATTCGGAAATAAAAACTTATCTTTTATGGTGTTAGGGTGTGGATAATTTAATCTATGCCTCCATGGCCACAAATCTTCTTAATAACTTTTCATCGAGGTGTAGAATAATCTTGATTGGCTCATTCAAATTCTTACGCTTCATAATAAAATGTTCTTCTCTTCCAGCATCCTTAATCCCATACTTAGTAGTAAAGTGATGTTGCGATGGCGTTCGTCACCCACCTATCGTTAAAATTACTTTTGTATTTTTTTTTATCTCCTTCATATCCTCCAACACGCGCTGTTTGGTCCGGGATTTCTTAAGTGACTATTCTCTTTCCTCATAGAACTTATTCACTGTCGCATAAAATGTTTCTTTGTCATTCAATTCACTGACTCTATTCCCTTAAACACTTTCACTTGTGTATGAAACGGAAGGAAAATCACCTTGCGAATCAAACTCCACGCTTGTTGATAAAGCGACCATTTTGTAACTGCCAAACAAACACCTTTAAAAGAGGAAAGTCAGCGCTCCTAGCGGCTGGGGGAGTTTTAGGCTTACTTAGGATTTTTTTTTTACTAAACAGGTGAAGTTTGGACAGCCTTTTTGTGGTCAAATGTTTCCATTAAATTAAGGCTTGAGGTCTCTAGTTATATTACAAATAGAGGCCTAATTGAGATGAAAACTGTTTTTTCGAAAAACAAAAAAAGGGCGGTGTTTTTGTAAAATACCTTGCTTCTCACAAAGAGGCTGTTTTCACAACTATCCTGATGTGTGTGTGTGTATATATATATATATAAAATATAAATATAAAATATAACCACTACATTTTTGTTCTATTTACATTCAAACTAATTCGTACCTAAGATATAATTTCTTATAAGGTTTCTTTTCTACTTTGGCTAAAAGCGGTTTCCCAGGAATTATTTAGAATCTTAAAATGTGAACGCTAATGAATGTGCTCTTAAACAAATGGAAACTTGACACATTTTAAGGAATCAAAATACAAACTAGCTCAAAATGTGTTCAAAACATTACATAACAAATAAAAAAATTAACACGCGAGATGGAAATACTGCTACTAGAATATTCAGAATTTCATTGTTTTATTCTCAACTCGATAAACTTCTCTTGTACGTCATTTAATGTATTTCGTGAAGCAATTAATTCTTTTTACAAATATGTCAGAAACAGAAGTGTTTACCCTACAGTTCGTATTGATCCGTCAAATATTTTCACATGACTTAACTTCAGATAAACTTGACAGGCGCACAATAGCGTCTCTTGTCTCAACTACAGAAATGAGTACGAAATAAAACGAGTTTATAAAAAAAACACCTCCCGAACCATATCAAAACGGGTTATAAATCACTAATAGGTAAGGGTTTTTATTTTTGTAAGTAAAAAAATAATTAATTAATTGTTTGACTGAATAAATTAAAATAAGATCTAGTAGTTGAATTTCGTTTAAGCTTCTACGAATAGCGGCTGGATACATTTAAAATAGATTCATCCTGATGAAGATCACATTTACCTTCAAATATCAAAAGTTATTGAAAATTACCGAGTTGGTCTTATCAGTGGCGGATTTAAAAATGTTGCACCTCCCCCTCCCACCCAATTTTTTCAAAGGCTTTAGGAGGTTTCGTAGGATATAGATTGGGGGGGGGGAGTTAGTATTCGAGAAAAAATGTATATGAAAGAAAATCAGGCATGTACACGCCATAAACGTAATTATTAAAAATAAATATAATGTTGTCCAAAATGGGCCGCCCCTAGGCCCGTGCCTAGTGCGCCTATAGTGTAAATCCGTTTCTGGGTCTTATCCTATTTCAAAAACGATATATCTTACGTAGGTCCACCATATATAACCTACAATAACTACAGTCCAATTTTCATAGGAAGGGCTTTATCTACAAACTAACCCGCCTCAGTGGCGTAGTTGGCTAACGCGCTAGTCGTGTTGAGCTCGACTGCTGAGGACGGGGAGATCGAGGTTAGAATCTCGGTCGGGTGAACTGGGGGTGTTTTTTCCTAAATCGTTTTCCACTCTCCCTCCACGCAAATGCGTGTTAAACTCCTCTAATTCAACCTTCTCAATTCCTAATCCATTAGCGTAATTAGTACTTAAAGCGTATAACCCGAACGGGTAGTAAGACACGGTGCTAAATAATAATAATAATAATAATGAAACAAATTTTACACGATGCTTTTTCGCTAACCAACTTCTTAAAAAACTTCCATAATTCACTTCTGGGAGGTGCCATTTATTAACCACACTCTTCGTTTATGTACTCCATCAAGAGAGATTATTAACTGTCGACAAACAATAGAAGAATGGACGGACCCCCTTTTCTGCTCCGTCTGCTTGGTACACCCTTGAGGTGACTTGAGTTCATTGAGCTCTACAAAAGGTTATTTTGTCTAATTTTTGATGGCCGTGCTCATTGATAAAGGAAGGGGTAGTAGACTGGCCGCCAATCGCAGTGTCATTAATTTGTTCTTCCTGTTCCTCCGTAGTTCACCTTAGTAAACATTTAGTCCCAGCATGAGTGAAATTAACAAAAAAAAGTTGTTTCTTTCGATACCGATCCGATACCGGAATGTGAGTACTGATATCAGTAAAAGTATCGGGGAAAAAGTATTGAGCAATAAAAATACTACTATCGAAAGGAAAATATCGATATTGGTATAGTACCGATACTTTTTTCACATCCCTACCAACGGCTTTATTTCCCCTCCGAAAGAAGTTTTACTATGGATTATTATTGTTCAGGAAATAAAATAAATAAATCCGTCGACCTCAAATGGGTTTGAACCCACGAATATCAAATCCTGAAGCGAGCAATTTACCCCAAAATTATCGAGGTCAACTATTAATGTTTATATATCTAGTTGAAAGATGATACCTGGAAACGAGACCCTGGATCGATTCTCACATTCAGGTGTCATTTTTAAATAAAAGTAAACTCCCGATTAATTATTCGTGTACAGCTCACACGGTATGATAATTTTATCCGTGTGTCGATTTGAGGTCTTTTTAAAATTAATTTTTATTTTTCGGCTTCGTGTGAACTGGACTTACGAGCGAATTGCGACATTGTTAGGGCTCACTATTGTCCTTGTAGTCTGGAAAACTTAACAAACTCTTTTTTTTAGTGAATAAACCTGTTTGTTAAAGAAGTGTTAATTTTTCGTGTGATAGGGGATTAAATTTATATAAAACTGGATTATACGCGTTTCTCCAGTATACGTGCAACTTCCCATTTTCATAAGCCCAGATAATCGAACGAGCACGATAACAATCCACCATTCACAAACTTCTATGATCCCGTTCAAAATTTCAAAATGTAGTTAAACCAGAACTGTATGATTCTTCGATAGTATAAATAGCTAACAAAAATTTCCAACACAACCATCAAATTGTAGATGACTATTATTATTACTATTAGTCGAGGAACACCCTTATCAGTATGTCCTTCACGTTTGTAATGTGGACTTTTCACTAGATAATTATTACTATTGAATCGTCTCCTTTTTATTTTCCCTATTTATTATTTAGTTAATAATTTTTTTAAATATAATTTCTTGAATGCAAAGACAAAAAAACTTATGGCATCAGCCCACAACCGAGCGGCCACCCCATATTGGCGAAGATAGTGTCAACATTTGCTGATAGTGGGTATCACGTCGTTAGCAAAACATGCCCTCCTGAGGTTAATCTCAGGTTTCTAGACTGGAACCGCAACTTCCTTATTCAAATAGCTCCTAAATTCTTCTCACGAGGCTTAGGCGACTAAATTCCAGGTCAAGTGATTCACAGAAGAAACTAGGAGCACCGGGGATCGAACCCGGGACCTATGGATATAGAGCCAGGAGCTATGAACACTAGAGCACAGAGGCAGTAATACAAAGATGAAGTATTAGACTAATAATAATGATGTAATATGTTGTTTAAATACGGGTATACCTGAATACGGCGTGAATATAACATTTAATGATGAACTATTTTGCTTCCAATCGAGTTCGGCCAAGCGGACATACTCCCGTTCTCCAGGGTCTGATAGTAGCTCATTGTGTACACACAGGCAATTCAAAACGCAAATAACAGAGGGACGGAGTACAGCGCACTGCGTCATATATCAACTCTGTGCAAGAAAGCACACAGAGAGGATGTAACATTGCGCGTGTGTCACAGCTCCACAATGTAGCGCCGGCCTAAGGACATATTTCAAGGGTCACCTGTGTTGTGTCGCGGTCAACAGAGGACAGAAACATGTTGACAATTTGGGACGTCGATCTCCTAAGCTTGTGTGTAAAAAAGGGTCAAGGGGGTGTTTTCAAGGGGTCCACCCTCTCCATAAACATGCGATGGTTTTATTCAAATAACTTTTTATTTTAGACAAATAATTAAGGACGTGCGTCTAAATAAAACCAAAATTGTACTATTAAAATTGAATAAATCTAAAGTTTTGTCATATAATAACTTTTCGTGGTAATTTACCGTTTCAAGTTTAATTAGATGAAAATAACACCTGGACACAGGAATCGAACTCTTGACCATTATATTATATCACCAATTTTCTATCACTGAAGTATCCAGGAATGATCACGTGCTGAAGGTCATTCTTCAATCATATTTTAAGACAAGAGTATGTGATGAATGTGTGAATTCATCAGCTCCTTAAAGAGTTGTTTCTGGGTCACGGCATGTTTCGGGTGGGGTCGCAGTGCGTATTGTGGTTATAGTATTATGTTTACTTTTTAAAGTGATTGTAATGATTATAAAGTGAAAATTTAAAATATAAATGTAAGTTTTTAAAATGATAAAAACCGTTAAGTTACTGTTTAGGTTCCTTTTGTTTACTCAACATAGCATTTGCTTGCTGACTTAAGTTTACTGAATTCTTGTGTTTGGTCAAGAGGTTCCGCCAGCATAGCTGACGAAATATCAACTGAGCTCGTTGATTATTTTTTGAGATATCACTTTTTTATAATCATTATATAAGCAATTTATAATTTTAAATCTAGCACGTGGGATTAAAAATCACATTTTTCCACAGGGTGTGCGAAAGACGATTAAAAGCTAGAAACAGTCTACTAATATATACACCTAATATATGTGCAAAGTGGTATAGTCTGAATCATAGATATAAGTGGAAAACACCTGCATAACTCAACTGCAAGCTCAGGCTAAATATACAAAAAAACACTGTATTGCACTTGAATTTGAACAGTTCTGCTCTCACATATGAATAGGGAAATAGAGCTTTTTTATATATAGAAAATACCTTCGATAATAACTACCAAGGGTGACCGTTGCAGATCACATGATTTCACTTATGAATATCCGAAAGTAGATCTGGTAACTATTCTAGCTGTTATATAATTTGAGTTTAATCTAACGAAATGTATTCACCTATTTATACGCAGGTTGTGTTAAGACATGAAGACATGGGAGAGCTCTAGTCTTGCCAGATAAAATAGCGCACTATATTTTATTCTACCCCTAGGCCCTGATTTTATTCGTTTTAGAAAGCTGGAACTCCGTGAAATGATGTTTGATGTAACCCTCGAGGCATACACGCTATGCAGGCTGCGTGGTGATGAAGGCGCATGTCTTGTCACTTCCAGTGAGTGCCTCCTCGTTCATTCCGAAATCTCCATCACATCCACGATGAATGGCTGGGGATTGTTTTGTTCTCAAGGCGATCTCTGGCGTAACTATACACGACATTCTTAGAGCAAAAATGTGTATCACCTTCCAGTGCTAAATTTAAATTAAATAATTCCATGCGTATAGCCTGAAAGGGCACTCAGTCGTGCGGCTTAGTTTAGCGCGTCAATCTCGTGTTAGAATCTTAGTCTGGTGTACAGAGGGTGGTTTTTTCCCTAAATATGTTCCCACTCTCCCTCCCACATATCCGGATACATTTTATCTCATGACTCTACCTTACTCATCCCAATAACATGATTAATGTATGTGTATAATACGAATGGGTACCAAGATGCGGTGAAAAGAAATGTTCCCTTTATTTAAATAACGGAAACAATCAGTAAATCGCATTGGATTCAAACGTACTGAAAATAAAAGTTATCTGGATGAAATATATGTTCAAATTGTATCAAACTGTTAAATACTAAATTATGTTTTCTTTCATAAATACTAAATACATTTTTTTTAAAGAAAATATCCAAACTCGAAAGAAGAGTGTTAATCTGAAGAGTTTTTTGCTGGCATTTCGAGTCTTAACCATAGTTGATCGTTCAGGAATTAGAAGGATGAAAAACAAAGAGAAGCAAAGAGGTATGGAATGAGAAGAAGAGGAAAGTAAATATCCGAAAAAGTATACAAGGAAAGATGCTATTCGTCCAGTAAATATTTTATGTTCCCATGACCCACCTGATTAAATTAAAAGAAGCAAACCAGGCACGCCCTTCCCCTCCCCCCTTATTCCTTCATTCCTTGTTCAGAAGAGATGCCTTCTTTTAAATNAAACGTGGTGCAGATATGAGCCACATTCTTCAACGGTATGAATTACCGTAATGAGAAAAAAACCGTCGCAGTTGTTTTGTCTCTTCCCTTATTTATTTTATCTCTCTCTCAACTAGAAGACACTCCACGACACAGCAAAGTTGTGTTTGTTTTATCTACCTCGTGTTTGTCTTGATACATTCTTCACTTTCCGGAAACCTTACATAAAAGAAAGAAAAAAGTTTCAGAATAAATGTGGAAAGAAAACTCTACGGAGCAAGGGAGAAGATAAAGGTTCGTAATCCCTAATATTTCAACGTGGATAAAAATAAACATGTTCTTTTATTATTGTCATCAAACCTAGTAGGGACCCACCATTTAAAATGATGCATATTTTCACAGAGAAATACATCCACAGAAAAAACAAATATAATTAACCTGCTGGACACCGGATTTACAGATGATCGGTTAACTGGATTCATATAAGAGATGTATTTTCTTTAAATTAAGACAAAATTTGTTTTAAATAATTTCCCCCCTCTTTTCAGAGTTTTAAATATAGTATGGCTTTTAAGAGGTTCGATAACGCGGATTTAAAAAAATCGATTTTATCTCATTTTTACCCATGAGTAAATTATATTTAATTTTAAGGTTGGATTTATAATCTCGGGGAAGCTTTTGAAAAACCTAGATACAAAGTTTTAGCACTATTGGTTGAATGGTTTTATCTGTGGCCACTCTTGATTATGAATGGATTATCTAAGACACGGATATTAGAGTTTGAATCCCGGTAAATTTTACTGAGTTTTTTTTCTTTCGTGGTAAAGTTACAAGTATTACATTATTTCATATATTTTATCAGGTATTCATTTTAATGACCTTATGAATTTGTCATATATACAGTACGTTTTAAAAGTAAATCATAACATTCAATAATTATTATTATTACCCGCCTCGGTGGCGTAGTTGGCTAACGCGCTTGTCGAACGGGTAGTAAGACGTGATGCTAAAAAAATATTATTATTATTTTTTATTCTTTTGTTGTTTCACCTCGCCTTACCACTTGTTCCGGTTACATACCAAGTGTTTGTTAATGAAGGTGTTTAAGCATATATTTATTTCAGATAACTTAAAAATCAAACTTATCGGAACGAAACAAGATTTTTTTGGGGGAATGTTTATGGACAGAGTAAGGGGTATATCCTATATAGGGCTTACTTTGTTTTTATTTTGACTTTGAATTAAGGTATAGATGTAGGGAACTCGAGTAAAAACCAATGTTTTTGTAGCTTGTATAGCAAAACAATGTTTTGGTCAAAATAAACCAAATACTGCTTCTATACAAACATAGAGTTTAGTTTTCTTCATGCACATTGTAATATCAACAGTTCTTGAATTTCTGTCAAGGATTTCCTCAACACATTTTCTCTTCATTTAAAAATTGTTTCAGCTAATGGTCATGAGAGATATTCAACAACTGTTAATATCACAGTGTGAAGAATATTAAACCTTATGTTTGTATAAAAGCAGTAATTGATTTAACTCGCCTCGGTGGCGTAGTTGGCTAACGCGCAAGTCATGTTGAGCTCGACTGCTGAGGACGGGGAGATCGAGGTTCGAATCTCGGTCGGGTGAACTGGGGAAGGTTTTTCCTAGATGGTTTTCCACTCTCCCTCCACAAAAATGCGGGTTCACTTCCTATAATTCAACTTTCCTTATTCCTAATCCATTAGCGTAATTAGTACTTAAAGCACATAACCCGAACGAGTAGTAAGACGCGGTGCTAAATAATAATATTTGGTTTATTTTGAGCAAAAAAAGTTTTGCTATAAAAACTGAAAAGACGCTCTTTTTTTGTAGCCTCCCCTACATTGCCACCTTAAACGTGCTTTTAAAACAATTTCTCCTTCAGGGACTGTTGATTTTATAAGGCTTCAATTAACTACTATATGGGCATCCACGAGGAACTTAAAGATGAATATTAATAATAGAATGTAGAGGTTTGAACTATTAAAATACCTAATTAGATGCGAAACCTGCAACTTCAATAATATTATTTAAAAATTTAAATTCCAATATGAGTATGTTCATGTAAAAAACAACAAATTTAGGACATTCTCATCTATAGCTATATAATATACAGTCTATATTGTAACTTAAAATGACAGAGAAGGTTGTCTGTACTAAGTTCATCTAGAGTGCAGCACTAGCACTTAGTCAAACAAAAAAAAGTAACAAAATTTCTATGCCAATACTGTTTTATTAGAAATTTTGCTTCAAAAATTTAATCAAATGGCTAGTTACACCATATTAACAAAAGAAACAATTTTCTAATATTTTGTATGTTTTGTTTTATTAAAGTAATCATTTTTAACTCCTTTTCTTACACCTCAAACATAGGTTCCTGCTGCTTCATTCAGAAATGAACTGGACACGTAACTAATTCAAATATAGAATTTTGTGGTTAAATTATTTTTATTTTTAGAGATATATATCAAAGTTTTATTTTTGATTTGGTGGCCTAGTTAGATATTGTACTTGTTTCTTGTTGAGCTAGACTGACGAGGACGGGGAGATCGAGGTTCAAATCTCAGTCGGATGAAATTGGGGTGATTTTTCCTTAATAGTTTTCCACTCTCCTTCCACGCAAATGCGGGTTAGCTTCCTTTATGTTCAACCTCCCCAATTCCTAACTTATTAGCGTAATTAGTACTTATGCGTATACGCCGAACGGGAAGTAGGACGTGGTGCTAAATAAATAAAATGGAATAAATAGTTTTGATTATCCACCAAGAAAATATTTCTAGGTATAGATAGAAAAACCCCATCAATACTCTATTTGATTAAATTAAATTTAAAAAGGTTACGTGAATAAAACTATCTGTCTCCTTTTTATTCACCGTTTATTATTAACTTTATTTAGAACTATATTATTCGGACTTAGTGTCGATATTTTATCTTCCTATACGAAGCGAATAAAGTAGAGAGTTCGTGAACCAAGAGTTAAAATTGAACTATTCATTCAGCGAACTAGTCCATCTCCTTATTGTGAAATAGTTTATATTCTTGGGTTCAAATTAAATTACAAAATGAAGTGTCATGAGACAATCGGGAGTATTAAGTCAATCTCAGTCGCAGGACCGAAATAACTAAATTTATTGCGTGGTTTTATTTTCAACAATGGCAATAACATGGGTGGATGATATGTTATATGCTACTAAAACAAACAATTCGTCCTGCATCCTTTAAAAATACTATAATTTGACTATAAAATATGATTTTCGTTGGTAGAAATATTATGTTTTATTTTATGTGTTTATTGTTTTGATTTAAACCGAATCCAAACTCTTTTCACACCCATATAGAACAACCAGTAAAATTGTTTTGTATATTCTGAACTCAGCATCTCATCTGCTTTCAAGGAATGTTAACTTACTGATCGGGTTATAGTATGCATTTCCAGAATAGTCTTTTACTAATTTACAATGTAATAACGTTTTACTATTTAAAATTGTTTACTAACCACATTAAATAATATTATGTTGTTCACAAAAATAGCACTCTTTGAAAACTAAAATACCCACTAGGTAGATTAAAATTTGAAAACAAAAATACCCACTAAGTAGATTAAAATATGACATTTTATTGTGATATTTCCAACATAGTAAATATTATATATTCATGGTAGCTACTTTTCTCTACTTTATAAACTTCCCGCTGGGTTAGCACTAGGGATGTTCGATCTTGGATCGATCTTTTAGAAAATCGATTCTTTCCCCTCGATTAATCGATTTTTTGAATCGATTCAAAGGCCTTGATCTGATTCACGTATCGATTCTTTTTCTAGCGATTTCTAAAAGATCGAATCGAAAGATCGAAACAAATCAAAATTTCAAATCAATTAAGGAAAATTTAATTTTGTTGTTGGCCTTAGGAAATGTTTTGTTGACTACTAGTACTAGGAAAATTTCGAAACCAAGTCTTTCAATCTTGGGCTACTAATTAGTTATTATTTGTCTTTATTTAGTAAAGTGAAGAGAATAATCCACTGATCTGCACTTTTCACGTCTAGGTTCTGTAAATGATCACATCACGTTTTTATTCTGTGATGTATTTATGGTGAGGTGTTGGCCAAAAAGTCAATAGTTTGAAAATATTTCGTAAAAACCTCATTTTCTCCATAGAGTTTTTGTAGTTATATAATGCTTACACCTACAATCTACACTTCCACCAAGCTAGTGATTCCCAAGTTTTGAGACACACCCTCCAACAAAAAGTTGTGAGGTTTCCT
>CABFOW010004195.1:24369-60174 GCA_902141385.1 Timema californicum
AAGTTAGGCTTTATAAAATAGTTTTAATTGCAACGTGTGTTGGACAATCCACCCGATTCCCTCTCACCAAGATCTGATGGACGCTTGATCGATGTATCACTTCATTTTACTCTTATTATGATTGTTTGCTCTGAGTATTGTTAACTGTGTGCTTTTAATTACACTAGGCTAATTGAATAGGCTTTGTCTCTCTTTATGCATTCAGAAATGTGCCCATACCACTCTTAGCCTCGACATTAATATTTACTTAAATTTATAACCATGTAGATATCATTACAATTTGAGGACCACTTATGTGGTCTAGTGGTCATAGGTTCTGGCTACGGACCCAGAGGTCCCGGGTTTGATTCCCGGCGCGTCCAGATTATCTGGGAAGCAATGGGTCTAGAACGGGTTAGATTCAGCCTAGGGTGGATAAATAAGGAGCTACTCGAATAAAGTAATAGTGGCTCCGGTATAGAAAGCAGAGCTTAATGGCTAGAGTCATAGCTGTGCTGCCCACATGACACCTTCTATTCGCGAGAGTTGGCACTAATTCGGCAAACAGTTTGGTAGCCACTCCGCAGGTATAGTCTGAATGCGGGCTGACACCATGGAGTTACTTTTATTAAATTTTGAGTGGATGGTAATCATCTTTATGGATAAATAAAAGAAGAGAGAATATGGAAGTGTGGAGGGGGGGGGCATACAGTTAAGGGGAAATAATAAATGTTCGAGAACCACTGCTCTATAGGGACACATCTTCAAATATATCCCTTGACGTTCTTGGATAACGGTGATTGAGAGTCCTCAGCCCCCAAATCTCCCCTGCAACTTTTAGAGTACAGCATACCTATTAATTTTTCTCAGAAAACACCAATGTCCCAGTCACAAGGGATACGGAGAACCTAATGATATTAAAATCATAATTATTAAAAATTATTTATAATAATTCTAATTTTTTTAGCACCACATCTTACCACCCGTTCGGGTTATGCACTTAAGTACTATTTACTCTAATTCGTAAGGGATGAGATAGGTTGAATTTAGAGTAAATGCAACCACATTTACGTGTAGGCAAAGTGGAGAACCATTTAGAAAAATCACTCTTAGTGCACCCGATCAGGATCAACTCCAATCTTCCTATCGTGCAGGCAGTTTATTGAAACAGTAGCGCCTTTGACCATGAAGCCACCGAAGCGGGTATTAAGTTGGTTATCAACTAAACAATATCATGGTGGTAGGAAAATATGACAAATAGCTTAAGTTTCCAAATAGGCCTACCAGAGCTAATTATAATTTGGGTCATTTCATGTAAAAAAAATCAACCTGACCATTTTGTATTTAAATGAAATTTTTACCAGTTATTCTTCCCTTAAATCTAACAATAAAAATATTTTTTTTTAGATTTTTAATGTCCCCGTTTTTGAGACATCGATTATTGAAATTTCAATAAAATAGATTTTTTCTCACGCACTACATTTTTTAATTATTATTAACTTCTGTTCTATTGGTGCTAGAATTATGTTTTTGGTACATTTTTATCATTTTGATATGCGCTTTAATCTGATATACAACTTGGCACACTTTAAACAGTAATTTTTTTCACTCTTTCAAAATATTTTTTTTAAATTACTGTGATAGTGTTTTTTGAAAATTTCGAAGAAAATATATGTTATTAGCTATTAATTAATTATATATATATATATATAAAACTGAAAATTTCAAAATGGGATGCCTATGGGATTATGAGTTAAGGTGAAAATTGTAGTACACGTAACAATATTTTCAGTTTCATGATTTGTGATTATGATTATTATTATTACTATTATTATATTAAGCTTCTGGTATGGAAGGTGATTTAATACATAAGATCTAAGCTATGGAAGCCTTTTTAATTCTTAACAACTTAGAGACTAAGCCTAGCCATATAAAAACTATGTAAAGAATGGTATGAACACTTAGAAAATACAACTTACATGTATATGTACACATAAATGTTTTAAGAAAAATGCATCTAGTAAATTGCTAATTTTGAAAAATTAGTTCATTGTACACCTTTTTAGTAAAATATTGTTTGCTTTGTTCATTTATTCTGCTGTCGGTCGATACACTCTTCCTGTTGGTGTCATTGAATAAACTTTAGTTATAATGTCAGATCTATTAATACTCATTATGTCTGGGAATTGGGGGTATTTAAAATATGGACTGGGTCCACATGGCTCTAAAAACATATTCTGATGTCTTCCTCTTATACACCAAGAACACCCCCCAATTACCAATGGTTTGAGTACTGGCAAGTTACAAATCCAACAATGTCACTTATCTCCTATAGGTTGTTTTCCTCTTCAACAGATAGTATTTCTTCTTTGGCTTCAGTGGACAGACGGTAATACTTAACTCTCAATTGGAATGTAGTGGTGCAACTTTTGTGTCCCTTTGATAGTTTTTGTATTATTTAGTCTTGGTTGTAAGAATGTGTTTTCTGTTTCATAATCTTCTCTGTTTGAATAAAAAAATGTGTTGTATATTATCTTTGGCCCAATCATAAAGCTGACGAGGTGTCATAATTTGTTCATCATATACCATGCGCAGACTTTCCAGGGCAGCTAGCCGTTTTATAGTCCCTCGCACACCATCAAAAGCAATTTTTTTTCATGTGAAGAGGCAAAAAATTCCATTCCTCTTTGATGCTTAAGTCTTCTTCATTAAAGGAAAGGTCGAGAAAGTTGGACTTATTTTTTATAGTGATGCTGCTTCATTTGAGAATAATAATAATGTATTTTTTCAGGTGTAAGGAAAGTTTGCTTCAAGTGACATACAATCAGAGATAATCAACAGACTTATATGCTCTATAACTTCTCAGTATTTTCAGTTTTGTAATAGATAACAATACTAAAAAATACTGTCCTTTGTTCAATAC
The DNA here is from genome assembly GCA_902141385.1 of Timema californicum. NCBI lineage: Eukaryota > Metazoa > Arthropoda > Insecta > Phasmatodea > Timematidae > Timema > Timema californicum. The sequence goes on from CABFOW010004195.1 coordinate 27,272, forward strand.
AAGGGGAGGGGAATACCGATGTTAGCAGAAAGCAAGAGATTGTGGAATGTGGCTTGCCTAAGGGATGGAAGAAGGGGTAGGGGATATTATTAGGCTGGCGGAGAGACAAACAAATGGGAGCCACATGACTCATCGTTCTCATTCTACAAGTGAAATTGCTTGCAATGAAACATTTAGAGAAGGAAAGAAATAGCTATTCTGCCATTTCACGGCGAACTGGCGAATAATTTTAATTTAACTTAATGATGGCAAAAATAATTTCAAATTATTATAGGGGTGATTTTAGCTAGAACTGTCAAAGCAATTTTTAAAGTATTATATATTTTGAGGGGCGTCCTAAGACAACATTAAAGCCAAGCTGAAAATATTGTTACTTGCACTATAATTTTCTTCATAACTCATGATCCCATATACATCCCATTTTGAAATTTTCAGTTTATATAGATAATTAATAGTTAAATAACATTTTTTTCAAAGTTTTTAAAAAACACTATCACAATTATAGTTTCAATTTTTTTTGAAAGAGTGGTGGAAAAAAATATTAAAAGTGTGCCAAGTTGTAGATAATATTAAAGTCCGTTTAAAATTGAAAAAATTTAGCCAAAAGAATAATTCTAGCACCAATAAAACAAAAGTTAATAATAATTAAAAGATATGGCGCGGGTGGAAAAATCAATTTTTATTGAAATTTCAGAAATCGATATCTCGATTTCACCAAAAAATCTTAAAAAAATATATTTGTGGTTAGTTTTAAGTGAAGAATAATTGGTAAAAATTTCATTTGAATACAGAAAGATCAGGTTGAGTAACTGGTTGATTTGACATGAACTGACCCATTTTAGTTATCAAGTATTGATTCTCTTTTTCTTTGTGAGTGAAATGAGGGTGGTAATTTAGTTATCCACAGATAAAGTTAACCTTTGAAATAATTTTTAAATAGAAGTACGGTAGGGTTGTGGGGTGTTATATATATATCTTACATGTACTGGATTTTGCGCAACATCAGCCCCCACTCCACAACCCTACCGTACTTCTATTTTACAAATTATTTCAAAGGTTAATTTTATCTATGGACATGCTTGATGAAGTAGGCTCTTAACTAAATATGTATTTAAGTTATTTAAGTTATTGTGAAAGGTACATTCATGTAGTTGAGAATCCTGGAAAGAAAAGGTCCAGAAAAATAATCCCTGGAGTCTCAGCTAAGGGATTAGATGAGTTTACAAGAAATTCTGTAAGTCAAATTATTTATAGAAAATATATATCATCAAGGTTGTTTCTAGTGATTAGTTACAAAACTTTTACTTGGATCTTGACCTCTCTCCTTTTTGCCTTTATTTAAAAATATAGGCTAATGTTTTTATTTTGAATGTTTGGCCCACATCCGTAATAGGTATATGAATTGTATAATACAAATTATTAAAATGGTTACATTAGTTGAATTTGTAAAATATGTTTCATCAAAGCGAAAAATATTCAATTATTTCCCTTTTATTGATTCTGAAAAAAAAAGTGCCATTAGATGATATTGTCTGGTCAGCCATCTGAGAGACATCCAACATATTAAACTGTCTGACCACTAAATAATATATATATATGAGGAAAATTGATAGATTAAAAAAAAATAGTATTGATTTAAAAAAGATTTTTTTCCATTAAAGTTGTCCTCTATTTTTATTGTTACAATTGTTGTTTTCAAAATTTTGGCTGTCAAAAGTGACAGCTGCTTAGCACAGTATTTCAAAACATATGTTTTGGCGTAGGGAAATCAGACTGTATATTGTGTTATTATTATTAGCACCGCGTCTTACTACCCGTTCGGGTTATACGCACTTACGCTAATGTGAAATGGTAGGGTGAATGTGAGATGAAATGAAGGACCTACAGTTTAACGTGGAATCCGAACCACGGTGGAGACCTGGCATTCCTCACATTCACAAGATGTCTTGTCAGAGGTGAAGGAAGGGTTTGGTAATCAGATAAATCTTTGCCGGGACGAGGATTGAACCCCGGCCGCCAGCATAGAAGTCTGACACCTTACCCCTAGACCACCAGGTCACCCTGTATATTGTGGAAGGATCAAATAATTCTTGTGTTGAAAAAAAAATAGAAGTGTGAAAGTTTGAACTTACCGTTTAGCAACAATTTGAAAGGAATGCGAGTGCTATCGTCATAATAGTTCTCAGTCCTCACCCTTAGGCCTTGTGGATGATACAGATGGGTTGAATTTTTTCACTCGATTTTGAACCATTTGGGTAGTATGTTTATTTGTCCTGCTATGAGTTTAGAAATATATTTAGGGTCTATATTGTATTACAAGAACGCTTAGGGCTTTATAAAGTTGATAGAATGTTTATTGCAGCATTTAATCGCTTTATAAGCAGTATTTGTGAGCATGCAATTTAATCGTAAATATAGTTTAGTCTGGTATTTCTGTGACGGCGATGTCTGAGTTCTATTCCTAGAAAATTTAAATGTAGTCCTCACTATATGTTGCAATATTATTCTGATGTTAACATCTGTGCGTGTCTCAGTTACTCCTGTCCTCCAGAGCTTATGCAATACTTTAATGGAAGAAGACAGCTTTTCGCGACAACAGTAAACAGCGACATAAAATCGTACGTGTAAAAGCCTACAAAATAAAAACCATACCAAATACAAAAAAGTGTGGTAATGCCGAGGTTAAAAGCATACAGTAAACTGAAAACTAGGCTCCATGACACGCTGACAAGGAAGTTGTTTGTAAGAGACAGCTAGGTCGTCCCACGAGGGACAGTTGAGCAACAACCGGCCGACGATGAAAGACAAGACAGGAGATCCTGAGAGTAGTTCGGAGAACGCAGACAGGGGAAACCCAAATGTGACACGAGCAGACCACACAGTGGATAGAAGAGAGAGATGGGGGGGAGGGAGGGGGTAGAGTAAGGTGGCGTATATGAGGCACGTGCTGAGGGTCTGCAATGCGACATCCGGGCGGAGAGATATAGGGGTGCGAACAGAGGAAGAATGAATGAAAATGTGTGCAAGAGAAAGCAACAGCCCGACAGTAAGAGAGAAGGATGACACAATGAAAACGAACGGAGAAAATATAAATATGAAAGCTCACGGAGAAAGTAATGCAAGACAAACAAAGAGTAAATATGTTTATGTATTACATTAAGAAGGAAATGGGAAGAAAGATATAAGCCATGTGATAATTAGAACAAATCAATAAGTTTATAATAAATGAATAAAAAAGCTGAACACAATAGATAAAAAACTACCTTATTCGCGAGAGAAAAGAAAGAAAACCCTCGATAAGAAAATTGATCGAAAATAAGTAAAAACATAAAATAATAGACTTGAATAAATGACAAGTCAAAACTTAGAAATGTGGACAAAATAAATAAATGAAACGGTAGAGCGACTATTATAGTTGCTATGGGTGTGAAGAAAAGAGTATATAAAAAGAAGGTGAAACAGACATACAAGGGCGAGAAATTCTCGATAGCAGTTATCCTTGCATTTCTCGGTCGTGTTCTGGTGCTAACGGCAGAGATGGCATCAAGGCGCTATATATATATATATATATCAGGGGACCCAGTCTAAATATTGGTAATCAAACCTTAGAATTAAGTTATGTACGGTCATAAGGTATGTATGTCGATGTAGATTTACAACAGCCGATAAAATACAACGGAATATAGGAAGGGGCTCTTCAAATAGTTGTTACCGGCCATCCAACAAAGTATCTATGACGTATTAGAACAGAAGGTACCATGATCATAAACCCCACCAGTAAACATGCAACTATTTACAAGGTATCTATGACGTATTAGAACAGAAGGTACCATGATTAACCCCACCAGTAAACATACAACTATTTTTAAGGTGTCTATGATGTATTATAAGAGAAGGTACCATAATTATAAACCCCACCAGTAAATACACACAAAAGCGGAGGGGATATTGCAAACTTTTTTTTGCAGGTGAACCGTCTCCGGGCCGTAAGATGCTAATCAATGAGAAGTACTATGACATACATCATAGAGTACCTCGACAAAAAACACTGTGTTCAATCCCCGCTAATCCAAACACGTGAATCCGAGCAAGGCGTGATTAGAGAAACAGAATACCGGTAGAACACGTAAACTTCATCAAGGTAAAGTCAATGTACTGAACTTAATGGTCTTGTCGCACATAACCTTAACGATTAGCCGATGATTTACACATGTCCATCAAAGAATTTGTCTATGCTACGAGTGTGTTATTTCCAATATGGTTTTCTACTCTTAACTCAACGGAAAAGTACGTATACGTCCTCTAAATTCAACATTCCTCATGATACAACATTTGCGTAATTAATACATATACGTATCACCGGGTTATACGCTTTAGTTCTAATTACGCTAATGGGTTAGGAATTAGGAAGGTTGAATATAGATGAAGTGAACCCCCATTCGCGTGGAAAGAGAGTGGAAAACCATTTAGGAAAAACAACCCCAATTCACCCGAGCGAGATTCGAACCCCGATTTCCCCGTCCTCAACAGTCTAGCTCAACACGAAACTAGCACGTAAGCTAACTACGCCACCAAGGCGGGTTATACACGTGTACACTTAACGGGTAGTAAGGACGTGGTGAGCAAATAAAAAATGTAAATAAAAGTTACTTATGTCGTTTAAAATATAAGCTATTCAGTTGCAGTTACTCGAACGTTGCATCAGGCAGAGAGCAGTGTGCGGCCATAAGTTCACCCGGGGCTGATACGGTAGTATATGCGTACGGATTGCGGGAGGTAGGGGGTTTCCAAGTGGCCTCTAGGGAAGGCGATTACGGCCGCATCGGTGATATGGCGATGAATAGCTCCATCATTACTTTACAAGTACGCGGGGTGCTTTCCCTCAACAACCCTCCACATTATCTGTTTACAACATGAGAGAGTTCAATTGCCTCGCTGGTCCGTCCCCTATCTCCATTCCACACACACACGCGCGCGCGCGCACACACACAAAGAACAAGAGTAATGAAACACATGGACCGACCCAGATCCCGTGAATAGTGTCTGGAAGTTAAAAACGAACTACACTAAAATTATATATAGTTACAATTTGGTTTTGTGGATGCATTCAATGAGCCACAATTACAAGGATGTGTGTATGTGGGACATATACACATAAAATTGAACTAATGCCAAAGTGAACACAATTTAAGCTAATTTTTAAAGTGTCAACCTCAAAATCAGTCACTTAAATTAGCGTTTCGTTCCATTATATATATATATATATATATATATATATATATATATATATANCGATTGACCCTGTGCACAAACGTGTACATCTCAAAGATGGAATTTTAAATTTTTGATTTTTTTTTTACTCTATTAAAAATTGGGTTGGGAGAAACAATATATATATATTTTTTGTCAGTTTGAAGCAAAAAAAAAACCTTTTCCGGCGCAACCACGTTAACCACGCAATTCATTGCATGGCTACTCCGGGCTACACCCCATATTTATGCTAGTAACAAATTATATAGCTAAGAAAAACAAATTAAGAAAGTAAACTCTGGAGAGGTACATAGCAAAGAAGAGTTAACATATACTGAGTCATGGTAGTTTGACGAAGATAATTATAGAAGGAGGTGTAAAAGGGAGACATTCAAGGAGACCAAGACTGGAGTACATGCCTCAGAGAGCGGACAATGTTGAAAGAAGAAGGTAAATACATGTAAAAAATTAGCCCAGAATAGGACAAAGTGGAGAACTGCCACGAACCAATCACAAGATTGATGCTCTAATGATGATGATACATAGTATCAAAACATTTAATTTGGTGTTGTTTAAGTGATTGGGGATAGGTTTAATAACAATTTTAAATACCATAGAAAACTGAGACGTTAGTCAATTATCTCTAGTTCAGCAGCTACAACGATACACTTGTTTGGTTTTAATTAGTATTGAAATCAAAGTCACTAAAAGAATATATATTTCCTATCTAAAAACACAAACATGATTTGCTTTCAGCAACAAAATATAAATATGGAATTTTACCACATACACTAGGTAGCCAAAATAAATGGTTTGCACTATAACGGAGTTGTAAAAAAAAGGAACAGCCTTTTGAAATTTTATTCATATTAAACCTCATTAAAAGTTGAGGTACAAGGCAATTCGAACAAGCCAACTAACATGCAAGCTTCAAGAGGTATTGTGTTTATATTTGTGGAATAGTCAGATTAAAAAAAAACATGAATGGAAATAATGAAATGTTAAAATGAGTAATTAACTAGAATCATAAAACATTTTTGAAGGAAAGTTTAACATTCCAAAGCGTTACAATTAAAAATGTATACAAACAAAGATTCAGGGACATAGAATGTAGCTTAACTATATAATGATATTTAGAAATCGTGTTAGTAAAAGGGCTATTTGAAAATGACAGATGATAGCGATGAAAGTATTAGGTTTGTGAAAATTTCACCCCTGGGTTTTTAGTGTGGCGTCGATTCTTTGAAGTACACAGTAAAATACTGTAGTTTGAATAAAAATTCTAAAATATGTTAATAACGACACCTTGACACGGGAATTGAGCCCGAAATCTTTGACTTGGTAACAAAATGCCCTTGCTTAGGGTTAGCGACTGATTTCAAGCCTATTACAAATTATTCTAATTGAGTAGGAATAAGGAAGGAAGTGTTTAAGAGGTTATTTACCCACATTTTCTTGGAAGGAGAGTGGGAAAACATTTAGGAATAAAACACCTTCACTAGACCCAAACGGGAGTATATATACACGATTCACCCTTTGTACATTTATAAACTATATATAATATAGTCTATAATAAAATATATTACAAACTAGTTAGTTGAATTAAATTTATTTCTTTAAAAAAAAGTATGCAGTACAACGTCCCAGTTCAATTTCCGCGTCCAGGTGTAGTGACAAACGCAACGTTACTCAAAATACATAGATTATATTTCGTTAAAAATAATAAAAAACAAAACCCGCCTTGGGATAAGGCTGATCAGTCAAAATCATATCAAAAATTGAGAATACTTTGGGGGCCGCATTTAAGAACATTTATCTTATCCTTATCTTTAAGTTAAAAAAGAAAATAACTTTATTTTAAAACCTGCATTTACAAAAATAAACCTATAATTAAATAAAATGTTGCGTATAACCCGAACGGGTAGTAAGACGCGGTGCTAATAATAATAATAATAATAATAATAATAATAATAATAATAATAATAATAATAAATAAAATGTTAAAACTTACTCTATATTTTCCACCCAGAAATTTGGAACTTTGATTTGTAGCAATATTTGTTGTGTTGAAGTCAGTCTAATAAATGATGACAAATATGTGTCCACAAGCCATGCAGTTTAATAAATGATGACAAATATGTGACCACAAGCCGTGCACGTTCAAATGTTTGTTTTTTCATAAAATAAAATCATTGTCCACACCTATCTGATGTCAAACATTGAACATATATGATGAACAAATTGAACAATTGTTTTGGAAATGAATTTCTTGAGAGTAAAGATTATAAATTGTGTGCACCAAACTAATTTGCCAGATTTCCACAAATAATGACAGATTTCTAAATGTGATAATCTGACATGTATATTGGGCTATCGAATATCCGCGGGCCGCTCAGAATCATGGATCGCACCACAAGCGGCTAGCAACTTTTACATGCCCGGTCTAAGATGTAATTCTAGAATAGAATGGATTGCCAATGACGGTGATGTAGGGGGTTCGAATCCAGCTCAGTCGTAATGAAAGTGGTTTCCCCTAAATAGTTCTCCACTCTCCCTACCCTAAAATAGGGTACATTTATTCTAATATAACTCTCATTAGCCCGAACGGGTAGTATGACGCGGTGTATAAATATAACCTTCATGAATGGTCCGAGCACTCTACAAGAGCATAGAGAGAGAGAACCCTCTGTATTTCTATTATAAGTATTTCAAAAGTTCTGGACAAATGTAGATAAGACACCAACATTCAAAACTGGAAGGTTTGAGGGGAGGGTGAAAGGCATACACCAAAGGCTCCCCTACTCTTTTCGCTGCTTTTAGAAGGGTCGTTAGGGTGAAAAGGAGGAGAGAATGAGGAGGGGAGTTGGAGGTCACGATGTTGGTACATCAAAGGTTGTTGGCGCGATTGGCAGGAAGTGTGGCCGAAGAGTGCTTGCAGCTACACCCCAACCCTCTCGTTTAACACTGCAGGGTTGCAAAAAAAGAATCACTTGAGCCAATCGAATGATAGAGGGTCGAAGGAACCCAGGGTGCAGTGGATGCCAGGGCTATAGGGTCGCGATGAAACTAACAAATAAAAAAAAGTTCGGGATTCTGTTAAAATTAGGTTTTATATATATTTTTTATTCTTTTTGGTACACTAACAACCATAAGAAAATGTAAACGATAAGTAGATATTAATAATCATAAATTATAATAGTAAAATAACTGCTATAAATGATAATTACTGGTATGTTTTAAATTTAGTGTTCTATCAACCTTTAAACTAGGTAAATTTAGGAAAGAGGACGAGAAGGTTGAATATTAAGAACATAAGTTATATCTGCACCCTGCTTGAGAGCAAAACCCCCTACAGTGTTTCACCCCGGTCATCGATAGAACCGTTTCTTCCTATGTCAGTCTGAATAAAGCATGTTTGCGCGCTAACAATTTGTACAATATTTTTTATGATGATAAACAAAGCTAGGTGTTCTGGAGCTGTTTATTGATACACGACTATAGATAAACGGTTATCACACTTGACCGACCCGGTAATCAAGGGTCCTATTCCCCTGCCAATGTAGCTTTCCCATACTCTTTTTAGGAGAGTACTAGCCTATATTCAATATCATTTCCCTATATATTCTGTTATTTAAGTTAGAAAGTTTTAGACCACTGATAACCAATACTAATATTCAAACGTAATAGTGCCAATAGTAATAATACAATAATAAAAGTAATAATAATAGTAAAAACAGAGCAATGTAATATTATCAAGATTTATTAACAAAGTTTAGTAAAAAAAATATGAAAATATTCTACTTCACAAGATCTTAAGTTGCTAGTTGGTATGCATAGAAACAAGATGTGTAATATTTTATATAAGAATGCTAAAAGAAACGCACTTAGCTAAATTGAATAATTAGTCAGCACACATATATATATAACGGGACGATGTTTATTACGCAAGTCTTGTGAACGAAGAAAAGAGTTTTTACCACGCGCATTCTTCCACCCCCGCAAAACTCCAATTAAGTTTTTTTTCCCTCTCTTGGAAATTCAAAAGGAGTCGAGTCTATTTATAATGAAGAAAAATAAGAAAGTGGTGCGAATAAGAGACTATAGCGTTCCATATTTACAATGAAATGTTCCTGAAATCTTTCAAATATTTCCCTACCGAGTGAATCTGTATAAAATCCATTTTTAATAGTTCTCTTCCCCCCTTTACCCTTCTTCGCATTTCACAGAGTAAAATATATAGGGTTTGGGAAGGAATAGCAAGTGGGAGTTGGAACAGATAAAAAAAAAAGCTCGAGAAAGAATAGAAATGAAAGCTAGATATAACATCTTAGATAAAAACACCTTGCAAGTTTTTCTCTAAGAACAAGTTTCAACGAAACCTTAGAAATTTCTGAAACCTTAATATAAAAAGATGTAGAGGGGAAAAAAAGAAGAGAAGGAAGAAGAAAGAACCCAAAAAGTGAAGTATAAGAAAGAAAAGAGGATTCAATTGAATCTGTCTGGAGGACAACTCTGCCAAGTTAGGGGTGGCTGTCTGGGTTATTGGATTGAATACCATTAGAGCTTATCTTACCTTATCACGGACCTTGTGCTGCTGGCTCTGACACGGATTTGGAAAGGGGCGAGGGGAGCAGGATATTTCTTCTCTCTTTATCTCTTTTATCGAATTTCTTCCTAATTGCTCTCGTTAGCAGCCCAGATTTTCAAACAGTGACACTTAATTTTCAGCGTCCAAATAAAACAGAAACTAGCAAACGTTAGTGAAATTATTTTTCTTCCTTCTAACGTTGAACTGCAATCAGATTCCCTAATCAGTATTATTTACCATTAATCCAATTGTACCACCAGATATTATATATATTTATATAATGTTCTGAAGAAGTAATGAGCTTTTAAACAAACAAAGTTAAAACATTGTGCTTCAGTGCAACTTTTTTGGCTTTATTCGATGTGTAAAACTCCAAAACTATTATTTTAAATTTAATGTCCGATATGAAGACAAGTTATTTTTAATATGGAGGATAAAAACATTAGCCCATATTTGAATAAATGGACCAAATGCATTTGGAATATGTAGTGTTTTAGATTGATGTGTTTCAAATGTAAAGCGTAATATTTTTTATTATTAAAATATTTCTATACTGTAGGTATACATGTCAAAACCTTTTAGACATAATAATTATGGTGTTATAAAATAATTTAGGCTATGCGTGCTTGCAATTGAAATTTCACATTCAAAATCCTTTTACCTAAGTAACAAGAAAAAAATACCCGCTTCGTTGATTGCATGTTCTAATGCGTCACTCTCGCAATAAAGTTGACTGCTGATAATGGGCAGATCGGGGTTCGAATCCTGGTCCAGTGTGCTGTGGATGATTTTTACTGAATGGTTTTAAACTCTTTATCCAAAAGAAAAGGGGAATTAATGACATGTCACACCAGTTTTACTATTAGAAAAATTACAAATATTTCATATCAGTTACATATTTTAAAGTATACTAAGCAAAAATTTGAATCTTTGACTAGTACATGAGTTAAAGAATTATTATATTGTAGTAAAATCTCGAACAGACAGACTTAGTTAATATGAATGAATGCACATGCACTATGATAATATATTTTATATAAATACCCGTTTAGTATGACCTGGTGTAAACATTTGGTTAGCCTGTATTTATTTAAACATATAGTTAACTTGTAGTGATGTAACTACCCGGTTAACCTGAATTGATGTAAACACCCGATTAGTCCATTCAAACTAGACTCTCAGATAGTCATATTTTTCCTTTGAGGTGTGCCGATAGTACATAGTGTTTTTTTCTCAGAAGAAATCGATAACCCGTCCAATACTCCAGTTATATCGTTTTAGGAAATGTCATACAAGCCGATAGTAGATGACTTCCTTAAAGCTAGGTGAGATATTTCGTGGTACGACTTCAAGGGGATGAAAGGAGACGCAGAGAAGTTTAGCGCTGACTGACAGCCCTTCAGCCGTCTTTAAATCTCTGCCCTCAGAAACTTTACTGTCGACAAGTCGCTTTCTACATTAAATGACCAGGTTGTCAAACTTATACTTTAAAGGGTCGCTGTAAGATTCGAATCAGGCCACCACTGGTTTGATCCCAAAAAGGGCAGTGAAATGAGGAAGGTAGAATCTAGGGGAAATATACTCCTATTTTGCGTAGAAAAAGAGAGTAAGAAACCAACAAGGATTAAAAACACCTTATTTCACCCGAGCAAGAATAGAATCCTAGCCTTGCCATCATAGCAAACCAAACCAGTTAAAATACCGACGCCTTTGTCCGTGTGACCACCGTTGCAGATGTTATTTAGTCGGGGTATTACTGTGGACTTCTAACGTTTGATTTATTTTTTTGTCACATTTGCAATAGACTGTACTGCCGGTGACAGGAAAAACTGGGTTCCAGAGAAACCATTTAAGAAAAACCACCCTCAGTAGACGCGACCGGAATTCGAGCCCCGATATCCCCATCCTCAACAGGCTAGTTTAATATGAGAGTTACTCCTTTGGGCTTAGACTATTAAACCATTGAAGCGGGTAAAAGGTTATTACAACTCATCTAAGTGGTAGGTATGAGTTGCTTAGAAGAAACTAAACCACATTAGCGTGACAAGTAGGAAAAAAACACCTCAATAAAATCACCACTAGTGCATCAGATCGGAAATCTACCTCTGGTTAACGACGACCTAATGCAGAGCGAACCTACACAGCTCATCCACCGCTGCGTGACTATGAACTTTGTACCATGCACGCTACAGTTGCATTTAAATTTCAAATTCATTAAAAGGATTTCGAAGATAAGAGTTGGTTCAATTTTAAAAGGGAGAGCCTTTTATTTGACAGATAGAAAATTTACTAGATCTACTTTCACGTATTCATACTTCAAATAATGTGATAGGCAGCACTCAATTTTGATAGATATTTGTAATACCTATAAAATAACAATACTAGTATATATAGGCCTATGGTAAATCAGAAAGTAAATGTTAAATACCTCAAATAAATAAAAATAAAAATTTACTAGAATAGTAAAATATTATAAACACCCCCATAAATTGATAAAAAATGTGTTTAAATGATCTAAAAAACCTTTTTATGAAAATTGGATTGAGGCCTTGCGGTCTTGGTAAGAGCAGGACCCTAAAATTAATATTATTTTGAGTTGAAATATTATCCTCGCACAGGAAACGAACAATAGACACACATAGTTGGCAACAGCCAGACAGTGAAACAAGTGAAAAGGGAAGGTTGGTTAAATGGAAAGGCAGAAAAACCTTTCATATTTTTATGTGGCTCCAAATCCTTGCAAAGCTACGGACAGCCACGCACGATACGATGACAAACAAAAATAGCGTGGTTTTATCAGTTGACAGGTGGTTGAAATTAAACCACGTATTAAAAATGCTCGCGATAAGCGCCTCTAGTCAGTACATATTTCAGGAGGAACCAGTGCCAATGAAATTGTTTCGTATCAAATACAATGACAAATTGCGATTTTATCATCGAGAGCTCAATGTCAATCAGGAGGCTAACGTGGTGTGGCATTGTTGGACAATCTATTTTAGAGATGGGCCGCATCCTATATTTATCGAATCTGAATCTTTAATTTTCTTTCAAATTTCGAATCCAAATTTGAATCATTAAATATGTACAATTTTATTTAGATTGAAAATATTTAAAATCTAATTTAAGAAAAAATTGTTTAAGGCCAATGATAAATTTTATTTTATTTGTCAATTTTAATACGTTGTAAACCAATAAATAGTACAGCTCCCCACACAGACTTTATCTCTCTTTTTATCTTAAAATAAAAATATATTTACTAAAAGCTCGAAAGATTTCTCCACATAAGAACATGAATAAATGGGCCGAGAAAAAGTAACAAGAGCATCATAACATCTCACCAAAAAGAATAAATAAAATAGCATGCACTTCTTCTGAAAGATTAAAAAATCAGAAAGTAAATGTTAAATACCTCAAATAAATAAAAATAAAAATTTACTAGAATAGTAAAATATTATAAACACCCCCATAAATTGATAAAAAATGTGTTTAAATGATCTAAAAAACCTTTTTATGAAAATTGGATTGAGGCCTTGCGGTCTTGGTAAGAGCAGGACCCTAAAATTAATATTATTTTGAGTTGAAATATTATCCTCGCACAGGAAACGAACAATAGACACACATAGTTGGCAACAGCCAGACAGTGAAACAAGTGAAAAGGGAAGGTTGGTTAAATGGAAAGGCAGAAAAACCTTTCATATTTTTATGTGGCTCCAAATCCTTGCAAAGCTACGGACAGCCACGCACGATACGATGACAAACAAAAATAGCGTGGTTTTATCAGTTGACAGGTGGTTGAAATTAAACCACGTATTAAAAATGCTCGCGATAAGCGCCTCTAGTCAGTACATATTTCAGGAGGAACCAGTGCCAATGAAATTGTTTCGTATCAAATACAATGACAAATTGCGATTTTATCATCGAGAGCTCAATGTCAATCAGGAGGCTAACGTGGTGTGGCATTGTTGGACAATCTATTTTAGAGATGGGCCGCATCCTATATTTATCGAATCTGAATCTTTAATTTTCTTTCAAATTTCGAATCCAAATTTGAATCATTAAATATGTACAATTTTATTTAGATTGAAAATATTTAAAATCTAATTTAAGAAAAAATTGTTTAAGGCCAATGATAAATTTTATTTTATTTGTCAATTTTAATACGTTGTAAACCAATAAATAGTACAGCTCCCCACACAGACTTTATCTCTCTTTTTATCTTAAAATAAAAATATATTTACTAAAAGCTCGAAAGATTTCTCCACATAAGAACATGAATAAATGGGCCGAGAAAAAGTAACAAGAGCATCATAACATCTCACCAAAAAGAATAAATAAAATAGCATGCACTTCTTCTGAAAGATTAAAAAAATAAGAACATTTGTGATCACTAAAGAGCATAAAAATAAATCTAATTTTCTGACTTTAATAATAAAAACCCGTAAGATTTGTGAAACCAAATAATAAGTTTATACAATGTTGTAGAAACACTTCACCAGAGATCATAAATGAAAGGAAATAATATATACAATGTTGCTTACCAACGCTATGGAATTAAGAACTAGGAACACTGTTACAGAAAAATTGAGAAAAGATAATTATAATTATCCCTCAAAAAGCTTAAGAATCAAATTAATTTTCAAAGACTTGAATTAAAAAGTATATAAATTTGCTTATATTTCAGAAACTATTAATTTTATAAAGACATATTTCAAATAAAATATTTTTATATTTATTAGTACTACAACTTTACCTGATAATCTATTTAAAACCTCAAATAGTTGCAGAGAAATGATGAAAATTGGAAAATTTACCTCAGGTAAAGTACCATCAAAGCTATTTTCATGAGAAAATGAGGATTTCCATCTTGTTAATTATGTTAAACAAAAACCCCTCGGGGCAACCCTATGAAACCTCTATAGTTACCAAGTTTTAGCCCAATCCGTAAAATAGTTTAAGCTCTAGCTGGAGGTACAGACTGGCAGACAAACAGCGTTGCGAAAACAACTTTTCCGGATTCTGGGCATCATGAAATGTCAACATTCATCAAAATCTCGAGTTCAATTTTCTTGAGGATCACAATACTTGCTCTACCTGTAAATTAGCAATAAAGTAAAAATATTGACAATGGTTTTCCCCAAGGGTCATATTAAAATGACGACTTCCGGTTAAAATTTTCAACATTTTCTTAGGGGTTGCAAATCTTATGGTTATTGCATTGCTATTAAATTTCTCATTTCTAAATTTTGACCAATAAAACAGTTAAATATTGACTATTGAGTCTAAAATAGTAGAGTCAGATTATTGCTTTAAAACATTTCCCCTAAGCGGTTGAAGGAAAGGCGCATACACTTGCTTAGAGACTTACTTGTTTCTTAGTCTATGGAATTAGATAATTATTATTGCGTTAAAACTTAAGTAGTATATCTTTAAAACTAAAGCTCACCGAACTGTATTAATATATTTGCCTATATCTCATTAACTGTTGGTTTTATTCAATTATATTTCAAATTAAATTTTTTATTTTTAATAGTACTAAGGCTTTGCAATGATAAGTTATTTAGTATCAAATAGTTGCGGAGACACGGACATTTTCGCTCCTGTAAAGTACTATAAAATGTATTTTCATAGGAAAATAAAAATATCCATTTTATTCATAATCTTAACCACCGCTTAAATACAAATTTTAATCATAATCGTTAGAGCTGATTTTGAGAAAATAGTTTTTTTCTCTTTTCGCTTTTTATTAATCTACTAATAATTTTAGGGTTAAACAGACACACAGATAGACGGCATTGCAAACCAAATTTTAGGATTCGGGGGGTAATGAGACGTCGACATCTATGGACATTAAAATTTTGATTTTTTTACGTTCGCAATACTTTACCTTTATTGTTCAAAAAGTTTATAGCGTATAGCTTGAAAGTTATTGGTTTTATAAAACAATGTTTTAAATAAAAGATTTGTATTATAAATAGTCCTACATATTTGCAATGATAAATAATTTCATATCTCAAAGAGATAAGGAGATATGATTTAAAAAAATGAGAATTTCCCATCAGACTGGAACCCTTAAAGTCATTTTTCCGCTATATTGAGAGTAGCCATTTTATTTGAAATATTTATAAATGTTTAGAAATGAAATTTAATCAAAATCGTTAAAGCAGATTTTGCGAAAATAGAATTTTTCTCTTTTTGCCCTTAAGTAAACTACCCTTAATTTTAGGGTTGGATATCCGATTACAATTACCTCTTGGAGCAACCCCATGAAAACTATAGATACCAGTTTTGGCCAGATCGATAAAATTGTTTAAGCTCCAGACCGAGGTACAGACAGACGGAGATTCAAAAATCACTTTTTTGGGATCGGGGCGGGGGAGGGGTCATATCATGAAGCGTAAAAGTCCATCAAAATCTCGAGTTAGCTTTTTTTGACGATCACAATACTTTCTCTACCTGTAAGATAACGAGAAAGTAAAAAGATCGATATTGGGTTAACAAGGGTCAACACTTCGTATTAAAATTTAGTCTACCGGCTAAAATTTTTAACATTGTATTAAGTATTGCACCTCTTCAGGTCATCGTGTTGCTATTAAACTCCTCATTTATAATTTTTGACCAATAAAAATGGTAAATATTGACTATTGAGGCTTAAATGGATATAGATCATTGTTGAACAAACATTTCTCCTAAGATGTTTAAGGAGAAACAGCATAAACTTTTAGAGACTTACTTATATATAACTACCCTATTGCATTGGAGAATTATTGCTTTAAGACTTAAGTTGTATCTCTTTACAACTAAAGCTCCCAAGATTGTATTAATATATTTGCCAATATCTCGGAAACTGTTGGTTTTATAAAACTATAATTAAAAGAAAGTTTTTTATTTTTAATAGTGCAACAATTTTGCTATGATAAGTTATTAAATATCTCAAATAGTTGCGGAGATGTTATAAAAACGATAATTTACGCATCAGACCGGAGCCCTAAAGTCATTTTCCCGAAATATTGAGAGTGGTTTTTGAATTTCCGTCTGTCTGTCTGTCTGTCTGTCTGTACCTCAGACTAGCGCCTATACTATTTTACCGATCAAGTTAAAACTTGGTATTTAGGGTTTCCATAGGGTTGCCCCGAGAAGTTTAAGGAATTAGATATCCAACCCTAAAATTAAGGGTAGTTTACTGAAGGGCAAAAAGAGAAAAAATCGATTCAAACGATTTTGATTAAATTTAATTTCTGAGTATTGATCAATATTACAAACAAAATGGCTACTCTCAATTTTTCGTCAAAATGACTTTAAGGGTTCTGGTCTGATGTGTGCATACCTATTTTATATCATATATCCGTAACGCTTTGAGATATTAAATTATTTATCATTGCAAATATGAAGGTCCATTTATAATAAAAAAAAGTTTATTTCAAATATAGTTTTATAAAAACAATAATTTTCAAGCTACGCGCATATATATATATTTTTTAACTTTTCTAACACTAAAAGTAGGTAGAGTATTGCGACCGTAAAAATAAATAAAAATTAAACGGAGATGTCGATGGATGTCAACTTTTCATAACCCCCTCCCCCCCCCCCGAACCCTAAGAAGTGGTTTTTTCCATTACGTCTGTCTGTATGTCTGCTTAATCCAAAAATTGAAGGAGTTTACTATAGGGCGAAAAGAGAAAATATCGTTTTTCTCAAAATAGGCTTTAACGAATTTTGATTAAAATTCGTAATAAAAGTTGATTAAGATTATAAACAAAACAGCTCTTTTCTTTTTCCCATCAAAATTACTTTTAGAGTACTTTACAGAAGTGGAAATTTCCATATCTCCGCAAATATATGAGATATTAAATAGCAGTGTGCTTTCTATGATGCTGTTTTAAATTTCAGAGAGAAACTATCACTGTCACATGTCGACCGAGATCCCTCGTAATATCCAAACTTCCTCAGTTATTGTCGTTCAATGGTTTTGGCAATAATTTGAAGGTTTGGTTGGGTTAGGTCAACAGCCCGGGCCGCAATTCGTACGTGGCTCTAAAATTGTAGAGCCACAATTCAACTGTATCTTTAAAGGTAAACAATTCATACAGCCGCAACTCACCTGAAGCCACTATCCTACACACATTTAGAGCCAAAAGTTATGAAAAAAAAGTCAAAACAATTGAGAAATACTTGTCGCTAACTTTGATGATAAGCATTGTCGGAAGAATTGATATTACACTTTTTTAGCAACTCACTTGATTAAAATATTTTAATTTAATTAATACAAAATTAAAATTGCACTAATTTATTTAGTGAATTGGGTACAAAACCAGCCTGAAGTTAAATTTTTATTTCGAGGACTGTCACCGAAAATATATGTCGTATGTTCAATTCCCTTGGCCTAAGGCATTGTGGGTGACATTAAAGCACCGAAACTAAATTTTTAAACTAGTTTTTAACTATATTTTTCAACATACTATACACTTCTACTTGACATGTGAGTCTGTTATATAAGTTGTTAGGTTTTAGGAAGTTCAAAAGCTACTTAGAGAATGGCGGTACAGATAAGCTTGTAATACCAAATGTGCTTTTATAAAAATATTTTTTTTTCCGGATGACATCAGAACTCATGTTGGCTTCACAGTACATAGGCTAGTGTTGTATTTTTCGGCATACTTTGGGGGTGAATTCAACCACGTAACATGATCCTCTAACGTTAGACTTATTTTTTCATCCAATTTGAGAGATGGAGTGATATCATTCTCTGACCTTTCGGTGGAACTGTGTGACGTGTGTGAAATAAATTTTCAAACTTTATTTAATTTAGATATTTCAAACAAGCCTAAAAAAACTATACTTTGGTGTGTTAGGACCTCCCCTCTGCCCCTTAGCAACTAACTACCCTTTACGAGCTATCCGCATTTAACTACCCCAATTAAATAAAGTGGGAAACCCTTTAGGAGAAAAAACACTCAGTCCGCCTCAATTCATCCAGCCGAGAGTAAAACCCCGACCTCCCCGTTACCGGCAAACAAGTCTAGACAAGTTTGACGTTCAGTCCGCATACCCCCCGGTGCAATCTACTTGCTAGTTATTTGCGACTTATTTTATTTAAGTTGAGAGAATAGGATGATAAGCATAAGGGTTAAGTAAGCGTTATTGTATTGTTATGGAAAACAACTTCTTCATCGCACCTCGGCGGGATTCAAACCCCAGAAGCCCGAGTCCAACTCAGAAGTAATAATAGCACCTCAAACCAACCTCGCTGGAAACACAAGGTCGTAAAAAAATATATATATTTAGCACCACATATTACTAACCGTTCAGGCAAATCGAATATTAACTAACTACACTAATGTGTTAAGGGTTAGAAAGGTTGAATATATAAAAGGTTAGATTTATATGAAGTGTACCCGCATTTGCGTGGAGGAGGATTAGAAAACCATTTAGGAAAGAACACCCTCAGCACATTCCATCAGGATTCGAATACCGATCTTCCACTCTTTGGCAGTCCAGTCTATTGTTAGAGTTACGCCACCGAAGCATGTGTCAACGGGGTTATGATGAGATATGTAGGCAGGAGGAATTGTGCCATTAAGTGCCTGGTAGGAGGATTGAAAACCATAGGGAAGGGGGTTAGTTCTCTTAGTCGAGATTGATTTATGACCCTCCATGTCAGAATTTTTCACTCCATTTGTGCATCCAAACTTGATGGTACGTTTTTAAACATAAAACATACCATTAAAACAGTTTTAGTCCTAAGATGAATGAATTGTTTAATACACCAACCACTAATTCACTACAGCAAGTATACACAATAATACATGTTTAATATATACAAAACTAAGAGTGTAGTAAAATGACAAATCTCTGACTTTCACAAAAACTATAAAAGCTATTTTCATATGCATACATCAAATCACGTCACTTTAGATTGAAAATATCAATGAGTATAAATTAATATCACTAATAATATAGTGAAATTATATTAATGATGGCAGAAACCCAAATTAATATATTTGTATTTTCTAAAACACCTTTTCTTACAAGTTTTCACTTTACGTGCTATAGTTATATACTACAATACTCCATTTTTCCTCAATGTTAAACTGAATACACACAATTTAGGAAGAGACTAGCTGTCATTTCGATATATTATCAATACCTATAACATAGACCCCCATACTAATAATATAAAATATTACCAATGTTGATCGCCAAATAAACATGTTTACATTTTCTAAAAGACCCTTCCTATGAAAATTGGGCTGTAATAAATACTCCTCTTCATTAGAAGTGCCTACAGTCCAATTTTTATAGGAAAAACCTTTAAAAGAAAAAGCGTATAACCCGAACGGGTAGTAAGACGCGGTGCTAAATATTAAATATTTAAAAGAAAAAAAATTGCTGTCAAAATTGCTGTCAATATTGATAATATTTTAATATATTATTACTTTATTGGTATTATTTTATTGGTATTGATACTATCAATAGTGACAGTTGTAGATAACATGACTTGACGTATGAATACGTGAAAGTAAGTCTAGTAACTTTTCTAGCTGTCTGACAAGGCTCTTCCTGTAAAAATTGGACTGTAGTAAAGCCAGCAGACGTTAATTTTGACACAAGATTGGAGTGGTTTTGAACTTGACCTTCGCGAGTCAGACAATCGCCTCGCGGCTTTTACTCGGAGAATCCAGGAGTGGAGGTCCTTTGACAGGCGACACTCATCAAAGGTCAGAGAAACAAGGGGGGCGAGAACGCCTCGCAGGTGTAAATCGCCCCTCATTAGTCAGGGTCACACCCAGGAATTTAAGGGTGTCAATCCCTCCCTTCACAACCCTTCATCTCTCATCTTTTCTCTTGCAGCTTTGAGGTTGTCTGGGTGAGCCTTATAGTCCCTCCTCCTCCACACTTTGATGTGCGGAGTGATTCTGTTAACAGAGCAGCACGTCAAGACCGGATGACTGACGACTGTCTGGGAGCGAAACCCCTTTCCCCCTTCGGTGTTTTCAGCTACACCCACCAATAGGACAACCGGCACAATCAAGGCTTACATATTCTATTTGAAAGATGCCGCAGGGTAGAGTTCGTTCAAAGAAATTCCCTGGTGAATGAGTTCAAAGTAGATTTTACGCACCATAGTTTTTTATACTCTCCCCCAGATCTTTTATGATTGAGTATCCCCTGAATCTATTCAGCTTCAATCACTGATGATATACGCGGAATGGTGTTAATACCCTCTCTTGGGGAAGAACCTGGGGATTAGCTTTTCCAAAACCACCCCATACCCCCACCCCAGAATCCCTGCCTCTTTTCATCACACTTAACGTATCAAATTGTCCTTTGTTTGCATCACGACGAATCGCAGGGTTGAAATAAAATTGCGTTTCAGCAAATTTCTAAAAGACACGACACTAAAAGCTGGCCAGGAACTCCGATTTCCCGAGAGGTTCAAGAGGGTGTCACAGTTTTCAGATAACCTTGGCTCGATCCCAGGTGACGCTTACAATAACCGATCGATTACTTATATATTGCCTCGTTTACTTGAGATAATCTATAACCCTTGGCGCTAGAGTTTGATGTTTAGTGACGGGTGTGCTGTTTTAGGTTAAATTATTTTTCAAGTTATGTGCAAAAAAAATCATGTACAAAAACGGCACATCAAATAACTAAACATAAAAAAGGCATTAAAAACTAATATTGAGGTTTACATAAGGTATTTCCTAAGAAAAAATAAATATATTTGTTTGATAATAAAATGTGTATATGAATTTTGAAAAATAATGAATTAATATGCATTATAAAATGATGTGGAATAGTTGTCTGCTACATCAATCCTGATGCTAGAATAAAAATACAGAGGTCTAGGATTCGATTCTTGTGTCCAGGTTGTAATTTTTCCCTTAGAGTATTTTAATGTTTTTAATAAACTGTCCAATATTATAATAGCAGAAGAGCCTGTTACATTTATTATACAGCGGATCAACTCAAACACACAATTTATATTATTCTTTAAATTCATAAAGACACCCAGACCAGGGAATCGAACCCGGGTACCTTGGCTTGGTGCCCTGGGCATAGGATGACTGACTCCCGGATAAGCTACCTCAGTGGTAAGAGCATTGGGGTAGTAAGTCAAGAGTCCTGAATTTAATTCCCGTGTCAAGGTATCATTTTTCAATTTCCAAAATTTAATATTTAAATGCGGCTTTAACTGTAACTAGCAACTATAATAGCTTAGCTATTTAATCCATCCTTTTAATTTATTTGGTTAATCTTTTAATATCAGCCAATTTAAATGTATTAGAAATATTAAAATAAATAATAATTGAATGTGGACGGTTTAATTTTTTATGACATGTGTGTGTGTGTGTGTGTGTGTGTGTGTGGTGGGAGGGGGTAAATGAGGGGGAGTGGGTACAGCGTGAAATTTAATATATTTATTATTATTAGCACCGCGTCTTACTACCCGTTCGGGTTATACGCACTTACGCTAATGTGTAATGGTAGGATGATTGTGAGATGAAATGGAGGACCTACAGTTTAACGTGGAATCCGAACAACGGTGGAGGCCTGGCATTCCCTAATATATTTAATATAACAATAAATATTAGGAAATACTACTCAGGTTCTTATGTAGAAAAATGTACACTAATTTCACAAAAAAATATTAGCAATATTAACCTCGAGTGATTTTTCTTGTCCATTAACTGGTATAGTAATGATTATCATTGGCGGGAACTGGGAGAATTATTATCCTTTACTTAAATATGAAGCTTGATTAGTATAAGATTAAATGAGAATCGAAATCAAAAGGAAATACCACGTTATTTGCCTGGGATATTGGATAAAAAAAGGGTAAAACAATACAGTGGGAATCAAATCCTTATATTTGAGGTAAAGGTGAGGCTTATTGACTAAGAGGCCAAAATACCAGTAGCAATGTTAATTTTAATCAAAGCTTGGAAACTCTAAGAAAGAAAAGGTTTATTAAGGCAGCTTGAGACCCCTTTTAGCCGTATGACCCGAATCGGTAGAAAGACGCGGTGGAAATTGAATGAAGAATATTAGATGTGTTTGCGTGGAAGAAGAGTGGAAAACTGTTGAGGAAAAACCGCCCTCAGTAGATCCGACCGGAATTCAAACCCCAATATCTCCGCCATCAGCAACCAATCTAACACGAGGATGACATCTTTGACTATGTGGCCATTGAAGTGGGTCACAGTGAAATTGAGAACACGAAAACTGTTTTACTATATTTAAAAAAATAAAACTATAGATGGGTCAAATCCTATATTTCTAGAATTCGAATATAGAATCTAAATATTTAATTTTATCACACTTAGAATTAAATTAGAATTCTTGAATCTTAAAAAATGTACAATTTTTGTTTGATGAAAATATTTAAAATTGAATTATTTTTTAAACTAAAATGTTATCAATGTTGGCAAAAAAAAGTTTGCGTTTTCTAAAGGGCTTTTATTATAAATAAGTGGTACGGAACTCCACACGGACTTTCTCGCTCTATTGTTTGAAAATGGAAATATTTACTCAAAACTCGTAATATAATATTAGAAACGAAGTAATATACACTATCAAACCCAAGCATAAATTGCTCTATCCTTATATAAGTGGGGTTTTTTTTTACTCCCGGTTATAAATTGTATAATTTTGTTTTTGAAGAATTAATGTCCTCATTTGTATGTTTGGACCGATAAAAAAGATCAAGTTGGGTCCACAAGGGTCAACACTTCGTATTAAAATTTTAACTTTCTGTTATAATTTTCAACATTTTATCAGGTGTTGCAAATCTTCATGTCATCGCATTTCTATTAAATTTCTCATTTATAAATTTTGACCAATAAAATAAGTAAATATTGACTAATGAGTCTAAAATAGAGATAGATCATTGTTGTACAAATATTTCTCCTAAGAGGTTTAAGGAAAACCAACATAAACTTTTTAGAGACTTACTTATATTTAATTACTCTATGGCACTGGAGAATTATTGCGTTAAAACTTTAGTATCTCTTTACAACTAAGGCTCACAAAATTGTATTATTATATTTGCCAATATCTCAGAAACTGTTGGATTTATAAAAATATATTTCATATACATCTTTTTTAATTTTTAATAGTACTACAATTTTGCAACGATAAGCTATTTAGTATCTCAAATAGTTTCGGAGATGCGCAAGTTTCTGCTTCTGTAAAGTACCCTAAAATTCATTTTCATGATAAAATGAGAATAGTCAGTTTATTTATAATCTTAATCAACACCTAGATAAGAATTTTAATCAAAATCGTTAGAGTCGACTTTGAGAAAATCAATTTTTTTCTCTTTTCGCCCTTTCTTAAACTACTCTTAATTTTAAGTTTAAACACACACACAGTCGTCTTTGCAAATACCACCTTTTAAGGTTTGGGGGGTCTTGAGACGTCAACATCCATCAACATTTAAGGGTTAGATTTTCTTTTGCGGTCGCAATACTTTTACCTTTTGTGTTCGAGAAGTTAAAAAATATATATATTTACGTATAGCTTGAAAGTTGATGGTTTTATAAAAATATGCTTCTTATAAAATATTTGTATTATAAAGAAACATACATATTTGTAACGGTAAGAATTTCATATCTCAAATAGTTTAGGAGATATTTTAAAAAAAAGAAGATAATTTACGCATCAGACCGGAGCCCTTAAAGTCATTTTGCCGAAATATTGAGGGTAGCCATTTTGTTTGGAATATTTAGATATGTTTAGAAATGAAATTTAATCGAAATCGTTAGAGCCGATTTTGAGAAAATCGACTTTTTCTCTTTTTGCCCTTCAGTAAACTACCCTTAATTTTAGGGTTAAATATCCAATTCCAAAAACCCTTCGGGCCAACACTATGAAAACCCTAGATATCTCGTTTTAGCCCGATCGGTAAAATAGTTTAGGCTCTAGTTGGAGGTACAGACAGATAGACAGACAGACAGACAGACAGACAGACGGAAAGTCAAAAACAACTTTTTTGGATTCGGGGGGTCATGAAACGTCAAGGTTCATCAAATTCTTGAGTTAGATTTTTTTGACGATCACCAGTAAGATAGCGAGAAAGTAAAAAATGAAAGGTTTAGTACCAATGACAAACGCTATTTTGTTTATCATAAAATTGTGATTTCAAATCAAGGCCTTTAATCGATAAATCTTTTTGAATGTTTAACAATCTCGAATCTCTCGGACCACAGGATTCGAGAAGCCCATCTCTAAATAAAGTAAAATGTGATTAAAAATAAAATACCAGCTATAAAACACTATTAAACTGATAACAATTCCGCTGTTTCGCTGTAATCATCTAAAAAATAACTCACTTCAGTGGCTACATGTTCTATGGCGTCACCCTCGCAATACCCTTGACTGCAAATGACCGAGTAATCGGGGTTAAATCCCACTAAGGTGTACTGAGGGTGGTTTTCCCTAAATGGTTATCCACTATTCTTCCACAGAAATGTGGATATACGTCTTCTAAATTTTTTTAACATATTAGAGTAATTACTAGGCCTACATGGACGTATATCCCGGAACGGGTATTAAGACGCGATGATTTAAAAAAACCTAACAACCGGAGAAAGCCAAAAACCACACTTCGATATGTTTTATGATTAGAGAGATGTGTAACTTATCTCCCGGTTAATCGGCCGTGAGCTGGGCTCTTAACCTTGTTGAATATGGCAAAACCGGGTAATCGTACATAACTTTTGAGAAAACTTTTCCACTTGCTATATACATTACACACAAAAAAAAGTTCAAAGTGTACGGTTTGTCGAGACCCTGTATCTCTCTCTCAACTGAAAGAAAACCAACATAAACGGGCTGATGACAGCCCTTTATACGCTCCCCTCCCTTTTTTTTTAATCAAATGAAAAACGGAACAAGCTTTTTATGAGACTTGAGGAACTTGAGGAAACGATTTGAAACCACTGTCGTGCACAAAACGCACAACTCGCTTCTATCTGAGTGGTTCGCAAACCTAAAGAAACGGCGACTTGGTCGCTTGACGGCGTCACGCGGGCATCCGGTCTCTACGCCCGGAGAGAAGAAACTCATTACCTTCCATTACCACGCATAATGAGGCCGCTCTAATGGCACGCGAGACTTAAGCGAGCCCTTTCAGGTCATAGAAGACAGCAGAAAGGAAGCGTCTTTACATGACACTCGACTACAGGCCAACGATGTGAGCTTTTTTAATTTCTTGCTATCTTACGGGTAGAGAAAGTATTGCGATCGACCAAAAAATCAAACTCGAGATTTTGATGAATTTCGATGGTTTATAACACACACCCCCACCCCCTAAGTCAGAAAAGTGGTTTTTGAATTTCCGACCGTCTGACTGTCTATCTCTGTCTGTCTACCTACCCGCCCGTATGTCTTTCGGAGTAGAGCCTAAACTATTTTACCAATCGGGCTAAAACTTGGTATCTAGGGTTTTCATAGGGTTTTCCCGAAGGTTTGTTGGAATTGGATATCCAACCCTAAAATTAAGGGTAGTTTACTGAAGGCTAAAAAGAGAAAAAAATAGATTTTTATCAAAACTGGATCTAACAACTTTGATTAAATTGAATTTCTAAGCATTTATAAATAATACAAACAAAATGGCTGCTCTCAATTTTCCGGTAAAATGACTTTAAGGGTTCTGGTCTGATGCGTGAATTCACTTTTTTTTAAAATCATATCTCCGTAACTATTTGAGATATCAAATTACTTATCATTGCAAATATGTAGGTCTACTTATAAGAAAAATATTTTATTTGAAACATATTTTTATAAAACTAATTATTTTGAAACTACACGCAAATATATGTATTTTTTTAACTTTTCGAACACTAAAGGTAAAGTATTGAGAACGTAATAAATGGTTTGGATCTTCGCAGGGACTTTCTCGATCTATTGTTTCAAAATGGAGATATTTACTCAAAACTCGTAATATATGTGAAACTAAATACCATACACTAGCAAACTGAAGCATAAATTGCACTATACTTATGTAAAACAATTTTTGAGTCCCGGTTTTAAATTTTATAATTTTAATTTTTAAAGAATTTCCTCATTTAAATGTTTCGACCAATAAAAAAGATCGATATCGGGTCAACACTTGGTATTAAAATTTTGACTTCCAGTTAAAATTTTATTAGATTTTGCACATCTTCATATCATCGCATTTCTATTCAATACCTCATTTCTAAATTTTGACCAATAAAATAGGTAAAATGAAGGAGATAGATAAATGTTGTACAAATATTTCTCCTAAAAGGTTAAAGGAAAAATAAACATTTGAGAGACTTACTTGTATTTAATTACTCTATGGAATTACATAATTAATACGTTAAAACTTAAGTAGTATCGCTTTACAACTAAAGTTCACAAAATTCTATTAATATATTTTCCAATATCTCAGAGACGGTTGGTTTGGTAAAAATATATTTCATATAAAAGTTTTTATTTTTAATAGTACTACAATTGTTCGATGCTAATTTATTTAGTATCTCAAATAGTTGCGGAGCTACGGACATTTCCGCTTGTGTAAGGTACCCTAAAAGTCATTGTCATGGGAAAATGAGAGTAACCAATTTATTTATAATCTTAATCAACGCCGAGATACGAATTTTAATCATAATCGTTAGAACCAATTTTGAGAAAATCTATTATTTCTTTTTTCGCTTTTTGTTAAACTACTCTTAATTTTGGGGTTAAAAAGAAACACAGACAGACGGCATTGCAAAAACCACTTTTTAGGGTTGAGGGTGGGAGTGGGGGGGAAGGGGGTGTCATGAAACGTTGACATCCATCAACATTTCAGGTTAGATTTTTTTACGGTCGCAATACTTTACCTTTATGATCAAAAAGTTAATATATATATCTACGTATATCTTGAAAGTTATTGATCTTATAAAAATTTGTTGCGAGTAAAATATTTGTATTATAAATATATATACATATTTATAATGATAAGTAATTTCATATCCCAAATATATTCGGAGATATGATTAAAAAAAAGTGGGAAATTACGCATCAGACCGGAGGCCCTAAAGTCATTTTGCCGAAATATTGGAATTAGCCATTTTGTTTATAATATCTATAAATGTTTTAAAATGAAATTTAATCAAAATCGTTAGAGCCGATTTTGGGAAAATCGTTAGAGCCGATTTTGGGAAAATCGACCTTTTCTCTTTTAGCCCGTCAGTAAACTACCCTTAATTTTAGGGTCAGATATCCAATTCTAAAAAATCCTCGGAGAAACCTTATGAAAACCCTAGATACCAAGTTTTAGCCCGATTGGTAAAATTGTTTAGGCTCTAGTCGGAGGTACAGACAAATGGAAAATCAAAAACCACTGTTTAGGATTCGGGGGAGGGGGGGGGGAGAAGGGGGGGGGGTCATGAAACGTTGAGATTCATCAAAATCTCGAGTTCAATTTTTTTGTTGACGTTCACAATACTTTCTCTGCCTGTAAGATAGAGAAAAAGTAAAAATAATATACAAATGAGGACCTTAATTCTTTAAGATAAAATGGTAAAATTTAAAACCTGGAGCAAAAAAATGTTTTACGTATGTATGAAGCAATTTTTGCTCGGGTTTGCTAGGGTATATTATCTCGTTTCACATATATTACGAGTTTTAAACAATGGAGTGAGAAAGTCTGTGAGGTGTTCTGTACTTTTTTTTTGTACACCGCGAATTACTTACTACCCGCCCAAGCTTTCCGTAAATGTACACTAAGTCAAGCTCTTAGACATAGTTTATAAACCGTGTGAAATGATGGTGTGGTATGTTAGTTCAAATTTACTTATGTTTATATATTATGTTTTCATGGCGATGTTATTCAAACACATAGTTTTATAGGGGGGCTCTTCCGTCACATAACTAATATAGTTAGAAAAGTACAGCATAATATCATATCTAGCAGAGCTGCTTCTTCCGCCGCTCAACTACGTCGAAAGGTCGAACATACTATTTTAGTGCACACATACAAATTCATTATCTGTTTTAATCAATCCGGAAATTTATTACTACATTAAATTAAATGTATCTCGAGTAATAAGACCGCACACCGGCCCTATACCCTTATTCCCGGATTTAAGTGAGGGCGGCAGGAACTGGCGTCCCAGGGTCTCCACAAACTTTTGCAATAATAATATAAAATCTATTTTTCTCTCTCTATAAATCATGCATTCATGGTAAAAAAATTTAAAGTATTTATTATATATATATTTATTTATGAAAAAATATTACTTACCGACTATTGACTAATGGCACGTACAGCAAACATAGTTTTTATTCTGTTATTTTGAAAGCATAAACAAAAAACTGATAATATCGCAATGTTGAAAACAAAAATATTTGTTTAACGTTGAGGCCAATAATCTTTTACAACCCTGGGAACTCCACAGGTCTAAATACAGGCCTGCGTATACCATTCGGCCATCGAAGCGGGTCATTCGCTCGTAGACAGCTGCGACGTGTTGAGCAAGCAGCGGAACCTCCTATACAGTCCTTGTTCCAAGGCCAGTCCTCTCACGAGGGCTGACGGTTCGAGAGGGTTGGTAGTGGTAGAGGGAAGGAGACCCAACAATGAGAGACGTGAGGAAGGAATCGAATTTGCGTTTCTCCTGCCCGAGGGGGGTTGACGGTGTAATTACGAGTAAAGCTCGCCCGGTAGTCTATGTGTGCAAGCCGAGGGGCAGGAATGGGTTTATTAAGCAAATCCCTGGTAGTGCCTCTTTCACTGTCTTTATGTCGAACAGCTGGGACCAGGGGAGTGTGCTTGTCTGCCCTGCTTCTTTAATTTAACGGCCACGGCGTCGGAGGAGAAAAGTGTATGGGCTTAATAGCTGACGCCAAGGCTTACAGACCACTAAGGTCAATCCATGCAGCGAGTAAGTTTGGCGGTTTTATTACCATGAGAAGTAGGGAGACGGCTGCATACGGACTCCGCCCCGTTAAGAGTGGTTGGGAAGACAGGTTGTCGTAGCTAGGTCCCATGGTGGTGTACTAGCTCGACCTCACCTATTGTGACGCTACACTAGGGACAGCATGTGATGGATAGTATGACACATAACAATCCTAGCCTAGCATGCGGCACAACACGATCATATTCTAGACAAGCCTAACCTAGTATAAGACACAACACGATCATATCCTAGACAAGCCTAACTCAGTACAAGGCACAGCACGATCATATCCATCACATCCCAAACAAGCCTAACCCAGTACAAGGCACAACACGATCATATCCCAGACAAGCCTAACCCAGTACAAGGCACAACACGATCATATATTAGACAAACCTAACCCAGTATAAGGCACAACACGATCATATCCTAGACAAGCCTAACCCAGTACAAGGCACAACACGATCATATCCTAGACAAGCCTAGCCCAGTATAAGGCACAACACGATCATATCCCAGACAAGCCTAACCCAGTACAAGGCGCAACACGATCATATTCTAGACAAGCCTAGCCCAGTATAAGGCACAACACGATCATATCCTAGACAAGCCCAGCCCAGTATAAGGCACAACACGATCATATCCTAGACAAGCCTAACCCAGTACAAGGCACAGCACGATCCTAGGTCTGCGAAAAATGAGATGGCATGTTTTTGGTTGGTTAATGGGGCCGAATTCGTGCAGTCTAGGGGGCCGTATTAACGCTAGAGAATTGGTGGGGCCGAATTATTATATCTCCAGGGATACACTTAAGACTCGTTAAGATGAGTGGACTTAGGTCAAAAGGTTGGAGAAAGAACCCTAAGGGTGTCCAGATACACACCCATACTCCCTCATATCTCAACCGATTAACTGGGAAAAGAAAAATATTACGCTCGAACCAGAAAACCGATCTAAGTACGGCTTTCTTCTGCATTCTTCATTTAACATAAGAGAAATCGAGACCAATTTAATGTTGTTTTTTAATTATTAAAAAAAATATATAAATGTCTTTTTTTTTAAATATGGTAAAACAGTACTGGTATGAATACCTACAATAGCCCCATAGCTTCTTTAGTGCTGACTGACAGCTCACAGCTTTGAAAAGTTACCAGACCAAATTATGTATCCCTACGCCAAACCATATGATCTGCAAAAATATGTATTTAGCAGCTGTCACTTCTGACGGTCAAAATTTAAGTATTTACCTAAATATTGACTGTCAGAAGTCAGCTGTTAGCTGTCAGTCAGCACCAAAGAAGCCATGGGGCTACTGTATGTTTTCTTAGTAGAATATAGAAAACTGCCTCACAATGTGACGTCTGGTTCTAAATAAGGTATCATCCTGGGGGTGAAAAGGGCTCTTAAAGAGGTACTATTGTGGACTAACAACACCTTTCAATTCCAATCTAAATACTACAGTTATTCATAGGCCTTAATTTTTAAAAGGTGTAGATTTAACATAAGGGTTATTAACGACGATCAGGAAGGTGGAGCAGGTTTAATAAATAATGAGTCATACTCGGGTGAATCATCCCTCAAGTCAACTTTCTCGCTTGTTCAAATCCCAGGATTATTGTAAAGTTTAGCATAAATTTAGATAGTTTGTAATTATTGTGCAAATCTACAGCCCAAAACCTTTTTTTGAATCTCAACAGCTTTTTATAACATTAAAAACACATCTCAATAGTAGCCAAACATTCACCAACTAACGCAATCTATTATAGATGAATTGGTTGGTTTTTTAATAAATAAGAAACTTTTTGGCAAAATCTAGATATTGTCATTTTTAAAAATTAAGGATTACCTTTCAAATATTTTTAAAATTTGAAATTTCTGAGCTCACATTTCAATAAACAAGCTTTAATTTTTGATTATTTTATGAAGAACGGTTGACTAGAACTCCAAGAATTATTTTCGAAAGGAATCGCTTCACGTTTTAAATATTTACTGGTAAATTAAGTAGATTTTAACACAAACATTTGTTGATATTAAAATAATCTCTTACTCTAAATAAGCTAAACCTTCCCCCTTTCCTCCTCAAACCACAAACAAAAGACTCCTCTAATTGATGTGACATTATTAAAAACAAAAGAAAACGTAACCAGTACTTTAGAATTCTCCCTAAAGTAAACTCTACAGAGTATTTTGTTCTTCGAAGCAGTAACGAGGCGGGGTTGGGAGTGGGGGTGTGGGGAGGGAGGCTACGAAAGCCAAGAGGCATTTTCAAGCCTCCTTTACAGTTCCATTGTCTGAAACGAAGTCTCAGGGAACAATTTCTATTAATTGATTTTTTTTAGCATGTTTTCATGTTTAATTGGAAACGAAATTTCACAGTACCTTTGCTTGATGTACAAAAAATGTAAATGATTTCGGAAAGAGGTATTCAATGTTCTTTAACTAGTGCTACGATTCTTAACCGCGGGGCCGGGTATGAATTTTGAGGGGCCTCGAAAACATAATTTAAAATGTTATTGGCTTATTACTTAAGTCAATTATCTTAAATTTTACATTTAGGAAGAAATAATTCGATGATAGCAAGCATGTAAGTACAATAGACTCTCGATTTTCTGGGGTAATGGAGGAGAGGGGAAGCACGAATAATAGAAATTACGGATAGTACAAATAATCCCCATTTGTTTACCATCACCATTTAAAATTTTCTGCACTTTGTTTCTACTTATTTATGTAGAAAATGATTTTCCACAATGGTAAGTATTAAAACGAAGCAGCGAAATCGACTCCTGTATGCGAATATCGTTAGGTAATACAAATTAAATAAATGGTACGTAGCTCCTCAAGGACTTTCTCGCTTTATTGTTTAAAAGTAGAAATATTTACTAAAAACTCGTAAAATATGAGAATCAAAATAATATACACTAGCAAACCCAAGAATAAATTGCACTATTCTTATGTAAAAAAAAATTTGAGTCGCGGTTTTAAATTTTATAATTTTATTTTTAAAGAATTAATGTCCTCAATTGTATGTTTGGGCCGATAAAAAAGATCAATATTGGCTCCTCAAGGGTCAACAGTAGTGGGGGGGGGTGACCTGCAACAGTCCTTTATACACAGAAAAGTGTATATGTAAGCTATTTAGAGCGTTTATATCG